>JAODAL010041723.1:0-35588 GCA_025379985.1 Phyllomedusa bahiana | reverse complement strand
AAAAAATTTTCAAAATTTTCACTATTTTTGCAGATTTTTCAATTTTTATCCATTATTCAGGGAATACGGAAAAATGTGACCAGGTAAATGCATGTAATTCATTTCCCCCAGGTCTGCCGTTTTTAAAATATCCCATATGTGGCCCTAGTGCATTTTTTGGGCTAAACCATAAGCCCAGAATAGGAGGAGCACCTACGGACTTCTGGGGTTTCTTTTTCAATGAAAATTTTTTTTAGGCGCATTTCAGGTTTGAAGAGGTTTTAAAGGTGCTAAAATTAATAAACACCCCTAAAAAGACCCCATATTGGAAACTACACCCCTTAAGGTATATATACAGGTGTTTTAGTGAGTATATCGCGCCCCCGGTGATTCACAAATTTTTTTTAGCATTAGGTGTGAAAATTAAAAAAAAAATTTTCCAATAATCTGCAATTTTTAGCTTAAAATGTTTCATATTTACAAGGAAACCCTGGAAAAAAAACCCCAAAACTTTGTTAAGCAAGTTCTTCCATGTTCGGCGATCCCCTACATGTGGGTGTAAGCTGCGGTTTGGGCGCAGGGCAGGGCTTACAAGGGAGGGGAGCGCTATTTGGCTTTTGGAACGCAGATTTGGTGGGGCCATGTCGCATTTGCAAAGCCCCCAAAGTCCCAGAACAGGTGAACCTTCCAGAAGTCACCCCATTTTAGATTCAACACCCTCATGGATCTCATCTAGGGGTGTATAGGGCATTTGGGTGCACTGGTGTTCCATCGTTTTTTTTAGCATTGGGCCATGAAAATGGGGGGGGGGGAAAAACGCAGTCCACCATTGTTTTTTTGGGCTTAATTTTACAGCTTCGCCGTGCATGTAAATGATGTGATAACTTTACTTATGGGGGTCGGTACAATTGCAATGGTAATAATTTTTATATAGTTTTTTTTATGTTTTATTACTTTTAACAATAGAAATAGGTCTATAAAAAATTGCGTTTTTATGTTGTCCTATTCTGACAGTCATAACTTTTTTATTTTGCTGTTTCAGAGCTGTGTAGGCCTTGTTTTTTCGGGGTGAATTGATGCTTTTATGGTACCATTAGGGGTGCATACAAACACTTTTTCACTTTTTATTAAGGTTTTGTTGAGGCGTTTTTGAACAAAATACAGCAATCCTGGTAGTGTTTTTTTATTTTTATTTTTTATAGCGGTCACTCTGCGTTATATCTGACAATGCTAGCTTTATCAGCAGGTTGATATGATTACAGGCCAATACCAATTTGTATATTTTTTTTTATTTTTTACTGCTTTTATACAATAACAAAAACTTTTATTCAAACAGGAAAAACACATTTTTGCATCGCCCATAGTTGAGAGCATAACTTTTTTATTTTCTGTGTATGGAGCTGTATCAGGTTGTTTTTTGCAGATGAGTTGTTGTTTTTATTGGTATCATTTTTGGGGGACAAGAGCTTTTTGATCAGTTTTAAATCCGTTTTCTGGAAGGCAGAGTGTATGGAAAATACTACATCATAGTAGTGTTTTTAATTTTTATTTTTAACAGCGTCACTGTGCAGTATCGTAATAAGTTAGCTTTACTCTGTGGGTTGATATGATTATGGCGATACCCAATTTATATGATTTTTTTATGCTAAAGCGTTTTAAAAAATTAGTTTTTACTGTGTAAAACAATATTTATGCATCGCTATCTTCTGAGGAGCCATAAACGCTTTTTTATTTGTTCCGTATTAAGAGACGTGATAAGGACTTTTTTTTGCAGGATGAACTGACGTTTTAATTGGTACAACGTGACGTTTATAGGGGTTTTGATCACTTTTATTCCCATTTAATGTTGTGTGGGAATGAACAAAAATCTTAATTCTGGATTTTTTTTTGATTTTTATTTTACGGCGTTCACCGTACGGGTCAAATTAAAACATGACCAGATTATAGGGCAGTCGTTACGCACGCTGGGCAATACCAAAATATGGGTACTTTATTTATTTTTGATCCTTTTTGGGGCGATTGGCGTTTGGTGATGGGAAACAGGGCGGTGTACGTGGTTTTTATTTTATTTTTCGTTGTTTGTGTTTTACATGTTTTCACTTTTTTTCCCTTTTTTTTACTTTTTCACAATTTTTATTTTACTTTCCCCATAGGGGATTTGAATGAGAGATCTTTAGTCTCTCATTCAATAGGAATCAATGCACGCTTGTTGCTGTGCGTGGTTCCTATGACAGATGGTACAGGTCATGATGCCGGGCCATGCCCACAGGCACGGTCTGTGCATCGTGACGTCAAGGACAACCCGGAAGGCATTCTATGCCCTCCGGGAGCTGTCATGTCAGAAGGCAGGAGCTGCACGGATCGAGCGATCCTTGCGCTGCTGCCGCCGACAGAGATGCAGGATGAGCGATCTCCTCCTGCGTCTCCCTTAGTTATTGCGACCTGATGGTCGCAATAATTAAGGGGTTAACCGCACCCCCCCCCACACCCTCCCCGGAGAGGATCGCGAGGTCGGGGCCTACGCTGCGGGATGTCAGCTGTAAATACAGCTGACACCCCGCGCGATCTCGCGAACTCTGCTTTAGAGTTCAGTGATCTTCATGGACGTATGCTATACGTCCAGTGGCGGTTTTTTTGGGGGGGGCGTGAATCCCTCAAACGACTGGACGTATGCATACGTCCAAGGTCGTGTAAGGGGTTAATGAGAATTTAAAACTGAGCATCACTGTAATGATAACAGGAGGTTGCCACTTTAGATTTCTCAATAAATATATTGATTTTTGGGAAAGAGGCAATGCTTAGGGAAAAAGAGGTGAAATTGTTGACCATGGGAACCTATCAAAGTCTGTATGAAATAGTATCTGGTCAAACAAATCACTAAATAATCTGACACAAGCCTTGCTGTCATGTAACACACTTACTGCATATAATGGAAACCACTCACAGTGTCCAAAAGTAGAAGTCTCAGAGCTCTGAATATAAACACAGGATTGCACCATTGGCCATGATTATTTCCTCTAGTCTGTTGCAGGACAGCAGAACAAGTTTTACTCACCTGCAATACACCAAAATGTCGGTAGGGTAGAAATAAAGCCCTTAATAATAGACATGCCTCAAAGGGAAAAGCACTGTCAGTTCAGGCCAGTCAATGTCTCACGAGTATGATATAGGGCGGTCTGCATTGCTTTCTAACATACTCCTTCTTCTATCCTCTTAATGCTTATTTGGATGCTAAGATCCCAAAGTTCACATACTCCAGGAAGAAAAGAGAGCTAACACCCAATAGCGGCAGGTGAGCCACCACCTTCCCCGATCCCTAAATGGATAGACCTGTCCCTATCCACTGTATTGTCTCCCACAAGTGTGCACCATCCATTCCATGCCTTATCATATCCTCTTTAGATGGTGTTACCAACAAACAGACCATGGACATCAATTAGGCATCATCAACTCCTATAGGTGAGGTGCTCATCGCTGGGACTCTGGAGACCACTGGAAGGATATCACAAAATTCATGCCAATGAAAACCAAAGAGAGCATTAGCAACACTATTATCAACATCAGTTATATTCTAAGCACATCAGCACCAGGGGACGTAGGGGAAACAGTACCAGAAGGGAAGAAGATTGTTAATACAGTACACTACCGCATGCTACCCGTCAAAAACATATCTTTTAATACCTTAAAACAGCTCCTCAACGCTCCACCACAGCCAACATTGGAAACAGCTCTAAGAGGATGAGGTTGCAGCACAAACCCTTCTGTCTTTATAAGACCTGTCTTCTGTCTTTATGAGCTGGGCTATTCAGCTGCACCCCACTCCAGTGCTAGCATGGCTCCAAAGCCATATTTGCCAGCCACGTCCATGCAGTGATATCTCTGAATGAAAAACCTAGGCTGTCTGACAGCAGATATGGATGTTGTAATCCTTAAGAAAGTCCTTGTTAACCATCAAATCAGCTTTGTGGGCTCATATAAGGTAAACATGATGTTCAGGTCTCTTAACAGAGCCAGTGGGAGAAAGCCAGCCCGTAGGCATGACCCGGAATCCAAAGACCAAAAAAACTGAAAGGACTGGAGCTGTTTTAAAGTGACTAAAACAGAAACTAAACAGAAACCTGCCATCAGGCTTAACTTTAATAATGTATCCTAGGGCATCCTAAATACTTTTCTCCACTGAATCAATTTCATTTCCCAAGAACAACCACTATGTAATTCGGCCTTAGTTTTCTTCAGCCTACATGGAAACCCTAATGTGACTGTGTAATAACAAAATGTAATTAACAGAAAATGGCATTGATTGTTGTTCCATCGGGCCACAAACAAAAAATAATTTAGATAATGCATAACTGATCTGGAAACTGGTCTTGCCAATAAGGAACTATAAAGCTTGAAGAAATGGCACCATATCAAGCATCCTATGGGCTGACAGGTGTCATTGTCGTGTACAGGTCATTGACCATGCCGACCAAGAGGTGAAAGCATTCAGGATGGATTGAGAAAAGCCTCAAGGCAGGACTCACTTAATTTCCCATCAGGACCCTGTGCCCAGCCTGGCATATCAATGCCACGGCCCTATCAAAAGGGATATAGGGAACTTAAGTGTCGTACTTGGACATTCTGATTGTCACGGGTGGTCCCGCAGCCGTGGGTCAGGCTGCGGGCACACCCGTGTCCCGTCCGTGCCCCCCCGCTCCTGGAGCGGGTGGCGCCGCGGTCCTCATGTCGGGCCGCGGGCGCACTCGCTTCCCCGAGAGCCAGGACTTACCTGGCCGCGCTCCAGTCCCCGTGCGGCTCTCTGCCGGCTGCCGTGCGTGCGAGCGCCACCTAGTGCGCGCGAGTAGCAGTTCTTTGAGATTTAAAGGGCCAGCGCGCCGGTAATTGGTTTATTGCCGATCGCTGGTCCTATGTAAGGTTACCGCCCCAGCACTTCCGCGCCGTATCTATTGTGCCCATTGCCTTTAGAGAAAGTGCGTTCTAGTATCTTTGTGTTCTGACCCTTGTGCTACGTTTATTGACCACGAACTTTTGCTGCCAGCCCTGACCCTCTTGCTACGTTTATTGACCACAAATGGCGTGGCTTATACCATCGCTTGTGGTGGTCCAGCGGCTCCACTACCGCTGTCCGTTACAGTTAGATCCGACCATGGACCTCACGTCCGCCCATTGCCCAGCAGTGCAGCGGATTTTCGCAACAGGCAACAGCAGTTGGATCATCTGTCCGACTTGGCACGACAGCTCCTCACGTCTCAGCAGCAGCCGCCCCCCTCAGTCTGGGGTTTTCCTTCTACCTCCCCGTTCCGTTGGCTACGGTTGGCCCCAAGCTTCGACTTCCTCTACCCATCTAAGTTTGACGTGGACCCGAGGCTTTGCAGAGGTTCCCCCACCCAGTGTTTCCATGCACGTCGAGCTGATGGCTGATCAGTTTCCCACAGAAAGTGCAAAAGTGGCTTTTCGTGGTCAGCCTATTTTCCCGGGGAAGGCCCTGGCTTGGGCAACACCCCTCTGGGGTAGAAGCGACCCGGTGACTGCAGACCTACGGGCCTTCCTCCAGGAATTTCATAGCATCTTCGAGGAACCAGCGCGTGCGTCTTCTGCCGAGACGGCGCTCCTGAATCTTCGCTATGGGGGGCTCCTCCGTGGGAAACTATGCCCGTACTATTCCGTATTTCCTGGCCTCGGAGTTATCCTGGAATGACGCAGCCCTCTGCGCCACCTTTAAAAAGGGGTTATTCAGCAGGGTGAAGTATCACTGGCCGCAAAGAGACCTCCCGTCCTTTCTGAGCGAACTCATTCACCTGGCCACTCGCATAGATGTTCGCTTCGCCGAGAGACAGGAGGAGCTCCGCCATGAACGAGACCGTAGTATGTCCCCGCTGGCTGCCTCGACTAGCCCCAGCGGGCCGGTCCAACGCTCGCACCTAGGTCCCTAGGCGTCCCTAGGGTGCTAATTCTCCCCTCCCACGTTTGACAATACCGGTACAAGTCACTACAGACAGTGGCCTCTTGTTTCAGGCCCCTGCCTTCCTGGATTCTGGGGCCCCCGCCGGGAACTTTATCCATGCCTCCCTGGTATCTCGATATTGTCTGCCGCTGGTCCAGCTGGAAAAACCCATGGTGATTTCTTCAGTCAGTGGGGAACTCTGAGCGATTCCATTCTGTAAATCACCAGGCCGTGTCCCTCCAGGTGGGGGCTTTTTCACAAAGAGAAGATTTTCCTTCCACGTGATACCGAGGTCCCTTTGTCGGCGATCCTCTTGGGACTTCCATGGCTGCAACGTCATGCCCCTACACTCAACTGGAAGACCGCGAGGTCTTGCGTTGGGGATCGGATTGCCTGAGTCACTGTCTGGTCGCACCCCGCCCGGTGCGTGCCATCCTCTGCAGTCATTTCCCAAACCTCTGCCAGACCTACCAACGGAGTACCAGGACTTCGCTGATGTGTTTTCGGAGAGAAGGCGAGATGCTGCCCCCCCCATGGGCCCTATGACTGTCCATTGACCTTTTTCCCGGACCCCTCCTCCTCGGGGGGGGGTCTATCCTTTGTCCTACCAGAGACTCTGGGCCATGTCGGCCTATAGACAAGAGAACTTGAAGAAGGGCTTTTATTCGCAAGTCCATCATCCCCAGCCGTAGCCAGTTTTCTTCTCTTTGAAAAAGCGCGATGTTTCTTTCGCCCCTTGCATCGGATTACCGAGCCTTAATAAAATCTCCGTGAAGAAGCCGGTATCTGTTAACCCTCTAATTTCGGAACTCTTCGACGCCTCCGGGGAGCCAATTTCTTTCTCTAATACGAAGAATCAGCGTGAGCATATAACCACATTAAGAATTCGAGAGGGCCGATGAAATGGAAGACGCCTTAAACAACGCTTGATGAGCCACTTTGAATATCTTGGTGATGCCTTTTGGCCAATGCAACGCCCCTGCCGTCTTTCAAGGAATTCGTCATTGACATCTATAGAGACCTCCTCTACTCCTGTGCATTGTCTACTTGACCGACATCTTGATTTTTCTCCAGAATTCCTCAAACCCATCGTTGTAATACACCAGGTACTGAGTTTTGTCTCCGCAGGCAACCGGCTTTTCCGCCAAGTTTGAGAAATGCCTTTTTCACCGGACGAGCCTTCCATTCCTGGTTTATATCGTCTCGGATAAGGACCTTCAGATGGATCCAGTGAATTATCGCCGATCTGCAGTGGCCTTGACCTACGGGACTTCGGGCCATACAGCGCGTTCTTGGGGTTCCTAATTGACTATCAGCAATTTATTTATATTCCCCATTTTTTGTACATTGGTGGCACCGACGGGCCTAACTAAGAAGACGCAACCCAACTCTGGTCACAACGTGCGAAAAGGTAATTTCGAAGCTCAATTGCTTTGCCCTCTGCACCCATCCTGTCTCGCCCGGACCCAGAGAAACATTTCGCTTTGGAGGTGGATGCCTCGTCCGTGGGGGCTGGGGTGGGTGCTCATGCAAAAAGGGGCCGAGGGCAGAACTCTCACGTGCGGATTCTTCTCCAAGACTTTCTCTCCGGCGGAGAGGAATTACGCCATTGGGGACCGGGAATTATTAGCTACTAAGCTAGCCTTGGAGGAATGGCACCACCTCCTGGAAGGAGCTCGTCATCCAATTGATGTCTACACTGACCATAAAAACCTCCTGTACCTCCAGTCGGCCCAACGTTTAAAACCCCGCTAGGCCAGGTGGTCGCTGTTCTTTTCACGTTTTGACTTCCGGATTCACTTCCGCCCGGCAGAGAAGAACATCAAGGCTGGCGCCCTCTCCTGCGCCTCCGATAACATAGGAGAAGACCCCGGTCCTCAGCATATTATACCCCCAGAATGTTTGGTTCATGTTGCTCCGGTCGACCTCCAACGGATTCCTCAGGGGAAGACTTACATGCCTCCGGCTCTCCGGAAGAAGATTCTAAAATGGGGACATTGTTCCCTGGTGGCCGGGCACCCTGGGGCTCGAAAAACTTATCTGCTGCTCTCCCGCTTCTACTGGTGGTCGACACTTACAAAGGACACAAGGGTTTTTGTTGAAGCCTGTACCACCTGTGCCCGGGATAAGACACCCCATCGCAGCCCATCCAGTCTTCTGTACCCCTTGCCCACACCGCAGTCCCCATGGTCCCAGGTGTCTATGGATTTTATCACCGAGCTTCCTCCATCCTCCGGTAATACTGGTATTTGGGTGGTCGCAGACCGCTTTTCGAGGATGGCACACTTTGTCCCGTTGCCAGGTCTGCCCTCCGCTCCTCGGCTCGCCACTCTCTTCTTTGAGCACATCTTCAGGCTACACGGCCTCCCACGTCACATTGTCTCGGACCGCGGGGTCCAGTTTGTCTCCAGGTTCTGGTATGCCCTCTGCTCCCAGTTACAAGTAAAATTGGACTTTTCCTCGGCTTACCATCCATAAACCAATGGCTAGGTGGAGAGGATCAATCAAATCCTTGGCACGTATCTTTGCCACTTCGTCTCGGCCCGTCAAGACAACTGGTCCGGCCTGTTGCACAGGGCTGAATTCTCTTATAACTCCCTGGACTCTGAATCTACGGGCTCTTCACCTTTCTATATTGTCCCCGCCCACCCCTCCCTCTGCCTCCGAGGTTCCTGCGGTGGACACCCTGATCCGGGACATGACTGCCATTTGGGAGCAGACTCGCCAATCTCTTCAACAAGCTACCATCCGCATGAAGTCCCAGGTGGACAAGAAGAGGAGACCGGCCCCAACTTTTGCTCCAGGAGATAAGGTGTGGCTGTTAGCCAGGTACGTCCGGCTCAAGATACCAAGCTATAAACTAGGTCCACGGCTCCTAGGCCCATTTGAGGTGTTACAGCGGATCAATCCGGTGGCCTATAAACTCCGGCTCCCTCCTACCATTCGTATCCCGAATTTTCATGTCTCCTTGCTGAAGCCTGTGGTGCTCAATCGCTTCTCTCGGAAAGTTGCCTCCTCTCCCACTGAAGCGGAGGCCTCCAACGTGTTCACGGTGAAAGAGATTCTGGCTATGAAGTCTATCAGAGGGAAGTGGTTTTTCCTAATTGATTTGAAAGGTTTCAGGCCGGAGGAGAGATCTTGGGATCTGGAGGACAACATCTTGGATCGTGACCTTCTGAAGAAATTTCTTTTGTCAAGAAAGAAGGCCTATGGGGGGGTACTCTCACGGGTGATCCCACAGCCGTGGGTCGGGCTGCGGGCACACCCGTGTCCCGTCCGTACCCCCCACTCCGGGAGTGGGCCGCGGGCGCACTCGCTTCCCCGAGAACCAGGACTTACCTGGCCACGCTCCTGTCCCCGTGCGGCTCTCTGCCGGCTGCCGTGCATGCGAGCGCCACCTAGTGCGTTTGCGCGGCAGTTCTGTGAGATTTAAAGGGCCAGCGCGGCGGTGATTGGTTTATTGCCGGCCGCTGGTCCTATATAAGGTTACCGCCCTGGCACTTCCGCACTGGATCTATTGTGCCCATTGCTTTTTGAGAAAGCGTTGGAAGTGCGTTCTAGTATCTTTGGTGTTCTGACCCTTGTGCTACGTTTATTGACCACGAACATTTACTGCCAGCCCAGACCCTTTTGCTACGTTTATTGACCACGAATCTTGCCGCCTGCCCTGACCTTCTCGCCTGTCCACGACTACGCCTACGCCTGACGATTCTGTACCACGCTAACCCTTGGCTGCCACCGCAAGCAAGTCACGTCAGGGCTAGCGACCTGGTAGACTCCCGCCGCAGCAAGTCCATCCCGCTTTGCGGCGGGCTCTAGGGAAAACCGGGACCTACTTAGACTCCGCTCCCTGGCGTGGCTTATACCATCGCTTGCGGTGATCCAGCGGATCCACTACCGCTGTCCGTAACAGGCAGGAGAAGAGGTACAGGGCACAGCTTAAAGGCAAAATCTCCTGGGGTGGGACAGACCAACCTCATGGAGATTGTGCCGTAGCTGTGGCCTATACTGCCCAGGATCATATTGTGCAGCTTAAACTGCGTTGGCTGATTATGAAAAACGGGGGGAGGGGGGACCCCACATCATTTTCTTTTTTTATACAAATAAAAATTGTTAGAAAAATCATAATTGGAATCCCCTCTATTTTTCATAACCGGCCCAGGCTATTCTGACAGCTGTAGCGTAATACTGTCATGTTGGGAAGGTTCATGGATATTTGGCCCTTTCCACTCTAAAAATACCAGCCCACAGCTCCCTAGAAGCAGATCATTACACTAGATGGTTCACTATCTGATTTTAGCCTGGCTCTTTTCAGTACGCCTGTTATTTGGGTACTGGGGTGATAGTAGGAGTGTCAGTCTTGCAGTGACAAAAAACACTATTGGCTGGGTAGGTTGGGATGCTGAAAATTCGGGTGACATCACCTACAGCAGGCAAAACTGAAATCTGGGACTGTCCTGCAGGATATGGGGTGGTTTGGAGGTATACTGTTGCCAGATGTGTACACGTAGCTCGGTTCTCTACCATACCTACCAAATAAGCTTGGTTCTGCTAAAGTATCAATGTGGTAAGCTTGGTTATGTTGCTCTATCTACGAGATAAGCCTGGTACCAGCAGCTGACATTGCTTTTCAAACTTTCAGCAACAGCGTCATCTAGTAACACGGAACAGTAGTTCAATAAATAACAATCAATACCTAACAATCCTTTCCTCTTAAATAATATATTTATGTTGTTAACTGGGTCAACAATTAAACTTATTTGGGAATGCATGTGCTCAGTTCCCTGAGTTATGAGGAGCATCAGTCCAAAGTGATATCCAAATTCAGTCTCCTTCAACAGTTCTCATCAAGATATTTTAGTAGTCTAAACCATGCGTTCTGCTTCCCAATCTTATGATACTTTAAACTCTGTGAATGTATATCATGGCTTATTGTCATCCACAATTGTGTCCAGTGACCCAAGTGTTGCACACAGCCACCTTAGATCTTGTATATCACTATTTGTTATAGTGGAGGATACAAGAATAACTTCCAGCCACTTGAAAAAAATTTGCCAGAAAGGAACATTTTTATCCTTGATGTTAACTTGCAACTTAAACCATATATTTCTGTTTTCAAGAACATAAACCAGCTTTTGTAGAAAAATGAAATTTAGTTTGACAAGTAGCACATTTCTTTACCCGTTATATAAAATGGTCATTAATATTAGGCCACCATTCATAACCATAACTAACTCTCCAGGATTGTGCAGGAGGGTGTCTCAAATGGGAGTTCCCTCCCGCCCCCTGGAAGAGTTGCTAAAACTTCCCATAGCCAAAAGGCTGCAGGGGGTTCTTTAGGCTGTGAGGGGCTCTGAGTAATGTCATTTGATGCTGCTGCGGTGCCACTGACAGCAGGATGTGGCTTCTACAGGTAGACTGTAAAAGTCTAGCTGTGCAGCATGCACAGCCTTTTCAGGATGTGCGCAGTGCTGAAAGGGGTCCAAGTGGTAAGTACTTACCCGCTCTTGTCTGGGTCCCGGCATCTTTAGGCTCCTGCCTCCTTAGGCTATGTCTCCACGGCATAGAAAAACATAGGATTCTAAAACCACTGAAAATACGATCGTTCAGCCAGCCCACAGACTTTACTAGAAAAAAATACCTGTAGTGTACACAGATCTTTTTTTTCTCTGCTCGTTTTTGAGAGCTGGCGTATTATACAATATGTTATATAATACGCCGTCGTTTTGAGTTTTGTATGGGACAACAGCAAAAAAACGAGAACAGACCACGGTTTTTGCGCAAAACATGACAAAAAAGGCGGTCATGTATTGGACAAAAGCCAGTAGACTTTCAGATGGTTTTTATCCGAAGCCATGAAAACATAGCCTTACTGTCTCCTGCGACAGGAGACAGGCTGCAGGAGTTGTCCCCTGCAGTCAGTCTCCTGCCCCTGAGCCTTTCTCCTGCCACAGGAGAAAGGTAGGAGGCCGGAGAAAGGCTGCAGGAGTTGCCCCTTACTCCCTATCTCCTACACCCTGTAACCTGCCACCGGCCCCCATGTTTCCCATCCCCTACAGCCTGGCTCCAGCGACCACAGAGGGTAGGAGACAGGCTACAAGGGGCAGGAGTACCCCCTTTGCCCTGCCTCCAGCATCCATGAAATCTGGGTGACACTCCATCCCCCAAAGGTGGCACCCAGTTTTCCTATCATGGAAGGCTAGGTGTTACCTGTGGGTGATGAATGTCACCCAACTTCCCTGCACACTGGTAGGCTTTTCAATTTATGTATTTGGATATGTTTAATGGTTTTATTTAGTTACTGGTTTTCTTTTTGGACAGCTTAAGATTCGGTGGACTATTTAGGACCAACGTTGAATCTATTTTTTTTTACATAAAATGATTAAAGAGGGATCTTTTCAGGTAGTGTTTATTTAAATAAAAGTTTTTTTGTGTGTTGTGTGTCTTTTTTCCCCCATTTAATTCAAATATTGGTGATGAAGGCTAGCCCTTTGTCATTATTACCCCAGTCCTTAACATGCCAAAGGAACTGAGAATAGTTAGGTTACCATCAGAAGCAGACCCTCTAATGTGACGGGCCACTTCTGAAGGTAACCCAGCTCTTCCCAGCACCCCTGGTGCGTTGGCTACTGGGGTAATAGTAACACGGGTTTAGAGTCAGCCATGTGATGACAAAACTACCTCTGGCTGACACCACCCCCAGCAATAGTAAAAGAGAGGCATCTGTCAGACGCCTCCGATACTAACACTAGAAAAAACAGACACAAAATGCACAAAAAAACTTTTATTTAAATAAACACTTCCTGACAACAGTTGCAGATAGGAAAAGTATCCAGCACTTGATATAGAGTTTAAAACATTTTGTTCAACTTTTAGGTCGTGTTCACACGGCTTATTCCCGACGGATTTGTGAGCGCAATCCGGCTCACAAATCCGCCGTGAATAAGGGGCGGGGCAGGGGCGGGGCCGAGCGCGGCGGGGGAGCCGCTACCCGGCCCCATAGACAATGCATTATCTACGGCGCGTATGCGCCGTAAAAATGTGCATGTCACTTTCTCCCCCCCGCGACGGATTCGCCGAGCGGGAGGAGCGAGGGAAATTCCACTGTTCCTATGAGAGCAGTGGATTACCGTAATGACCCCGAGGGATTGGCGCCGTACTGCAGCGCAAATCCGGCGCGGAGAAAGGGCGCCAACCGGGGAAAAAATAACCGTGTGACGGGGCCCCTTATTGTCCAATATTAAAAATATATAAAAACAAAGAAACTTTAGAGACATGAACTCATATCTTTGAGGTGTTTCTGGTCACAAGATGGACACTTAATCATAACGTAACATGTGAGCATCGGAACTCTCATTAAATACTCTGAATCGGAACATAGGTGAAAATTAACCCTAGTTATGTCAATTAAATATTCTGGAAACAATCTGACTATGAGCGAAGTGTATAAAATATATACAAATACAATAATTTAAATAAGGGGACTAGGAGAATAGAAATACCTACGGTAATAAATATATAATAAGTCAGTTTTATAGTTCAATCCTTTGGGGAATCTGATATCCATCATCATGATCAAGAATGATTCCTTGTCTGTTAAGATCCTTTTCCAATCGCCACCCCTTGTAAGCTTATGCACCTTACTGCAATCTCTGTTTTCTGACTCAAGATGATTAAGAGAAATCACTGTAAGTTGTTCTGCAAAATGTAAATCTGCGTATTCACTGGCTGTATAAAAATCTTTGATGTTACATTCTGTCTGTTGTATGTTATCTTGGTTTATAAAATGTATTTTGACAGTCAACAATCTGTTAACGTTTTTGATTGTGTTTTACAAATTGAAGTGCCCACTGAGGACGTCATTTAGTCCTTTGCTAAGCACCTTCAACTGGGCTTGTGAGAGACAACATGCTGATAGATTGACAATAGTAATGCCCTCATCAATAACGGTTAATTCCTCATTTGATTCCTCATTCACTGTGCACGTCTAATGAAATATCTTGGAGTGTCTTCGTCTGTTTCTCCTTCCCCCTTGCGTTTTCTTTTAGATGCATTTTCCATGTTTACATTTTGCGTGTGTTTTTTGTTGCTGAGGATAATTATGGTCAGATGCATTGGATGTATCATTATCAGTAGACCCTGGATCTGAATCGGAAGTGTCAGTGTACTTCTCCGCTGAATCCCCATTCTCGAGTCTGAAGGTTACACGAGGGTAACGCTTCTGATGTTTGCCATTTTTCCAAATTGAACGTAATGGTGTATTTTTGTTCTGCCATTTATAAACTTATCCCGAGTCATAGTCAACTGTATCTCTGCAAAATGTAACTTTCTTTATGGCCATAATATTGTTCTCTAATTTGGCTATGTTATTTCCTAACTTATCATCATATATCTTAAATGAAAGATCATTCACAGATGTTTATAATATACTCTGGAGATTTTGAACAGTGACATTCAAGTTTTGCAACTCTGTTCATGTTGTACTATGATTTGCATCAATTTAATCGAGCAATCACTAAGGATGTCATTAAAATTTTTAGTAAATGTGTCATCGCATTCAAATGTCCCCAACAATAGCCCTCTTTCACCATTTTGCTGAAGAAATCAATCCACCCTGGTCCCACATAGTCCAAAGGGAAACCTGTACAAAAGTAAAAACATTAAAAAAAATGACTGTACTAAACTCCATCTCCTGCACATCCTGAATATCATGCCTATGACTGATTTTCTGGGGGTGCAGGGTACAGAGTTCAACCTGCACAATATGATTTTACGAGGTACAGACCAAAGCCGCAGTAGAATCTCCAGGGGGGTGGCCGATTGCCCCCTCCCAAGCTGTGGTCTGTATCCCCCTCTACCTCTCCACCCCCACCACTGTGTTGTATTTCCTAGTGCCAATACAAAATACAACTCACACCTATCACCCCATAACCCTCCACCACCTCCACCTATTGCCCCATAAACCCCCTACTAACTCCACCTATCACCCCATAACCTCCCCACCTCCTCCTATCATCCCATAAACTCCCTACTACTTCCACCTATCACCCCCACCACCTCCACATAACACCCCATAGCCCCTCACCTCCACCTATCGCTCCCTTAAAACTCCACCTAACTCCCCATAGCCATCTCACCTCCACCTATCTCCCATTAACATCCCCACCTCCACTTATCACCACCTCCACCTATTCCCCCTTACCCCTCTCACCTCCACTTATCACCTCCCCACCTCCATCTATCACCCCCACCAGCTCCACCTAAGACACCCCATAAACTCTCATAGCAAAATTGCCAAGTAGGGTGATAATGTTAGGGTATCAGTCCTGGATACTGCTTTTCCTTGCAGCCGGAAGAGCAGTCCATATAGTAGTCAGGGGGATAGTAATACAAGTAGGAAAAGACAGTTAGTTGTTATAGGGGAATCTATAATCAGGAAGACAGATAGAATAATTTGCCGCCAAGATCACCTCAACCGAATGGTTTGCTGGAGCCAGGGTTCGGCATCTGGAGCGCGTGGATAAATTACTGGGAAGGATTGACGATGACCCAGCACATTCATTTGGCGCATTAGACATCGTAGCCGGCTTACTTTGGCACATTTTCTGCCAGAAACGGTGAAAAACCCGATATTACATGTCTCCCCTATTGTGGGAAAACTGTTTGAGGGGCTCATAAGGGACTATATACCGGACTATATAACATAACATAACATTTTAAGTGATTGCCAGCATGGTTTCACTAAGGACAGAAGCTATCAGACCAACCTGATCTGTTTTTATGAAGAGGTGAGTAGAAGTCTGGGTAGATGTGGCTATAGTGTTTTTAGACTGTTGGCTGACTGGCGGCTGAGCACAGCTGTGTGCAATGTTTCAAAGGCAATACACCCTCTTTGTCACGCTTGATAAAGAGGGCATGTTGCCCTTGAAATGTTGCACACAGCTGTGCTCAGCCACATAACAGCCAACAGTTTTTCCCACAATAACCAATGATAAATTAATATGGACATTTGATTTTGGACTAAATCCTAGCTGGATTTGTTAATAGTAACACACAGAAGGACGATAACTACAAGTATCTTTTTAATGTTGGCATAAATTGTTTGCTTGAAGAATAAATAGATAAATTTTGAAACAGAAGAATCATAAGCTTGCACATTTGTGTTTGAAAGGTTGCTTAAGGAGTTTGGAAGGATCTCCCAGTGCAAACTACTCTGTGGTTGCAATAAAGTTAAAAGAGTGGCCATTCATATATACAAGGGTAAATGATTCCTACTCTGAATGGTCCCCGGTTATAAGTGGTGTACCCCAAGGCTCCGTACTGGGTCCACTTTTATTCAATTTATTTATTAATGAGATAGGGGAGGGGATTAATAGCACCGTTTCTATTTTTGCAGATAACACCAAGTTATGTAGTGTAGTACAATGTAACTGGAAGATGTTCATAAACTTCAAGCAGACCTGGACACACAGAGTTTTCTCATCCACTTGGCAAACGAAGTTCAATGTGGATAAATGAAAGGTCTTGCATCTGGGTACGGATAATCTGCAGGCACCATATATCCTAGGGGGTGAAAAACTTGGAGAATCGCTTTTTGAGAAGGATTTGGGTGTACTTGTAGATCACAGATTACACAACAACATGCAATTTCAATAAACTGCCTCTAAGTCCAGCGGGATATTGGCATGTATTGAAAGAGGCGTTAACTTGCGGTAAAGAGATGTAATATTACTGCTATATAAAGCATTGATATGGCCTTATTCGGAATCTGCTGTTCAGTTCTGGGCTATAGTTTCTGGAAAGGATGTAATGGAGCAACCAAACTAATAAGGGGAATGGAGCATCTTAGTTATGAAGGAGACGTTAAAATGTTTTACTTATTTAGTCTTGAGAAAAGACGGCTATGGGGAGATATGATTAATTTATATACATATATAAATGGCCCCTACAAAAAATATGGGGAAATGCTATTTCATGTAACACCCCCTCAAAAGAAAAAGGGACATTACCTTCATCTAGAGAAAAAAAGGATTTAATCTCACGAGGAGAAAAGCCTTCTTTACCATGAGAACTGTGAATTTGTGCAATAGTCTGCAGGAAGTCACAGCAGGAACAGTCTCATAACCTCCCCACCTCCACCTATCACCATCTCCACCTATTACTCCATAACCTCCCCACATCTACCTATCACTCTATAGCCCCCTAACCTTCACCTATCACTCCCTTACACCACCAACTAACACCGCATAGCCCCCTAATCTCCACCTGTCACCAACTCCATCTAGCACCGCATAGCACCCTCACCTCCACCTGTCACCCCATAACCTCCCCACCTCCACCTATCACCCCAAAGCCCTCTTTCACCCCATGACATCTCCAACCCCACCTATCACCACCTTTACCTATCACCCCATAGCCCTCTTACCTCCACCTATCACCCAAAAAACCCCCACACCTCAGCTATCCCCCCTCCCAAAGCCAAACCTCCCCCAATAAAACCCCATGGGGAAAGATTTTAAACAAAAAAGGGGGAGTACGGGGTGGGGAATTTTTTTGAAAAAGGGGAAATTCTAAAATGTTTGTGTAGTAAATTCTCCCGGGGACGTTTTTGGTCGGGGAGAAGTCATCATGGTGTTCGGGGAAAGGAAAGGAAAGAAAAAAAGGGGAAAAAACCCCTTTTCCAGTCATAAAAAAAGAAAAATCATATTTGGGTGAGTCCCTAAATCACTGTAATCACTTATACACAGGAGCGTAGCTCTGGGGTCGTCAACCGGCCCCCTTTTGCAGCCTGAAGGGGCCCCCAAAAACCCCCTTCCCGTGACAAAAATTTTGACCCCCAATATTGAAAAATGGCAAAGGGGAAATTGGGGGGGCCTCTATTTTCAGGGGCCATGACAAAATTTTTGGGGGGTGAAAAGACATGACCTTTTGGAAGGAGATCTGACTTGTTGCAAAGAAGACATGGTTTTATGAAAATTTTGAGGGTGGTATGTACCGCTACAAATCTCCCTTAAGACCACTTTCAAATGTTGGCAAGTATATATCCCTTTTGTAACAGTAAAGTTTTACCTCCCAAAGGGCGGGCCAGAGATTTAAAACCCTTTGGGAAAACATTGCAAGCGGGGGTATAAAGCCACCCCCAGGGGACCCGGAGCCCCTAATTTGGGTTCCGGGTATTCGCCCAGACCCTGCCACAAAGCAACGGGACTGGCAACGGAAACACCAGTCTTTACCCCCTTTGACCCAAACCCTTGCTGGGGCGCTGGGGGGCTGATGTGCTATGTGGTACAAAATCGTGAAGCAAACTCATAGTCGGGGAAAGGCAGGGAAAAATCGGAAAAGGCAAAAAGGGTTTCAAAGGTGAGGGATGGAGGCTAACGGTATGCTAAACAGAATAAACAGTAAACACAACAGGAACGCTTCCTCTCAAGGCCTGGGGGCACTATAATTCACGGGGAAAAGGGAAGGGACAGGACTTAAATAGGTTCAGCACCCTTTATATCTAACTTTACTGCCGTGCGCCCAGCAACAGAAAGGAGTGAGGTGAGTACGGGACAGAGCTGCGAGTACGCCCACAGCCCTAGCTGCGGGTTGCGGCACCACTCGCAATCGAAGGAATGAGGATGTGGGGGTGCTCGCGACCCGATGTGTGGGTTTACGGGGCCAACCAATTACATCCCCCCTTTGGCCTCTTCCTCTTTCTAGCCTGAAAGAACCAAACTAACAGACCTCAGTCCAGGATGTTATCCCTGACCCCCCAGCCCTTTTCCTTTAGCCCAAACCCCTTTCCCAATAAACCCCAAAAAAAAAATATCCCCCCCAAAAGTCTTCAGGGGCCAAGACCCTTTTACCATAAGACATTGGGGGAATCAGATAGGGGAAGGGGGGAAAAACCCTTTTTTGGAAACCGTTTAAGATGACCGTTTAAGCAAGGGGATTTAAAGGGGGTTCGGGATGCGCATAGGTGGGAGGGAGGCAGAGTTTGTAGGCTACATGGTTGATATGTCTAAGCACCTCAAATGGACCCAGAAACCGGCGCCCAGCTTGTAGCTGGGGATTTTCAGGCGGACATATCTAGTTGACAGCCAACACCCCCCCCGACAAAAGGGGCAAAGATGGGGGGGATTTCTCTTTCTTCCTTTTTAGCCTTCATAGGGGTGAGGTCTGTTGCAGGGACTGGTGTGTCTTCTTCCATATGTAAGATAGGTCATGGACCAGATTGTCCACCGCAGAAACATCAGAGGAAGCAGAAGGCAGCAGGAGAGGTGGGCGGGATGCTGTCTGAAGACAATGAGGGAAAGGGGGGCCCAGCGGATCTGAATCCAGATAATTATTCACCCCCTGCAACAGACTGAAACCCAAACATCCTGTCGTGCGGCACAAAGTGGCGGAGTTTAAATACCCAGGGCTTGGGGTTTAAATCTTTTTTCCCTTTGGGCATTAACGCAGATGATGGGGGGAAGAAAAATCCCGTTCAACCTTAGTTAAAAAAGAGGCCCCGCCAGAATCTTGAACAAAATAACTGAACGGTCCCAAAACAATATGTTAGGGGAGCCTGTGCAACCGAAATAGTTTGAAAAAAGAGGTTGGCGAGATGTGGAGCAGAAGAAAGACCGGGCAGAGGTACGAACTGAGATATTTTAGAAAAACTGTCAGTGACCACCCAAATGACAGTATTACCGGAAGAGGGAGGTAGGTCTGTTATGAAATCCATAGCGGTGTGGTTCCATGGACTGTTGTGTATAGGCAGAAGTTGCAGCAGACCCGCAGTTTTGAGGCAGGGTGACTTGTGGCGGGCACAAGTAATACAAGATTCAACGAATTCTTTAACATTTTTTGCAAGATCAGGCCACCAGTAGAAACAAGATTTTTGTACCCCGGGGTGTCCAGCGACTCGTGCAATGACCCTATTTCAGAATCCTCTTCCAGAGTGCAGGGGGTGCGCGGAGGTCTATGGGAGCTGCAGAGATCAGACATTCTGGAGATACAATATGCTGAGGAGTAGCCTCTTCTCCAATAGTGACCGAAACACATGAAAGGGCATCGGCCTTGATATTCTTCTCTGCCGAATGGAAGTGGATTACAAAACTGAATTGGGTGAAGAACAAGAACCAAAGGCCAAAGGCAGGGGCGTAACTAGGCACAGGCCAAAGGCAGGGGCGTAACTAGAGAAGCCTTGACCCCATAGCAAACTTTGGGATGAGGCCCTCCTCCCTTCGCCTCCCCGACCACGAACATTTACCAGGACATGCAGTTACTAGATAATACAAGGGGCAAATACCTCACCATACAGATCACCATCATACTGCGACCATAAAAATCCCACTACTACCACGAACGCCCCTACATAAGGACCTACATATCCCGCCAGAACACAACCACAAATTACCACCAAACAGTGACTGAATAATACCCCTAAACTATTACTGATCAGTATACAAAGACCAATAGTACCGCTATACACTCACCGGCCACTTTATTAGGTACACCTGTCCAACTGCTCGTTAACACTTAATTTCTAATCCCCCAATCACATGGCGGGGAATTTTAGTGCATTTGCAAGTAGACATGGTCAAAACAATCTCCTCAGTTCAAACCAGCATCAGATGGGGAAGAAAGGGATTTGAGTCCCCTTTTAACGTGGCATGGTTGTTGGCGCCAGAAGGGGCTGGCTGTATTTCGAAACTGCTGATCTTGGGGGGGGGGGGATTTTCAAAGGGGGGGGGGGGGCAAAACCATCTCTAATTTTACAGAGAATGGCCAAAAAGAAAAAAACATCCAGGAGCGGCACCTGTGGGCGGAAAATCCCTTTATGCCAGAGGTCAAAGGGAAAAATAAAGGGGGTTCAGCTGTAAAAAGGCAACAGTGCCAAATAGCCACCCTTAAACCAAGGTAGGCAGGCACTTAACGCCAGACGGGGAATTTTGAGGCGAGGGCTACAGCACAGAAGACCACCCCGGGTGCCACTCCTTTCACTAAAAACAGGAAACGGGGCCCCCAATTTCCCCAAAGTTTCCATGAAATTGGACAGAAAGGGAAAAACGTTGCCTGGCTGAGAGTCTCGATTTCTGCTGCGACTTTTCGGAGGGTAGGGTAGTTTTTTGGCGCAACAACAAAAGCATGGATCCACCCTGCCTTTGTATCAACGGTTCAGGCTGGTGGGGTGGTGTCATGGGTGGGGAATATTTTTTTGGCACTCTTTGGGGCCCCTTTTACCAATTGAGCATCGTTCAACGCCACAGCCTACCTGATATTGTTTTGGACCATGTCCTTTTCCCTTATGACCACAAGTACCCAAACCATTGTGCATTTCAGCAGGATAAGCGCCATGCAAAAGCGGAATCATCTCAACTGGTTTCTGGAACTGACAATGAGTTCACTGTACTCAAAAGGCCCTCCACAGTCACCAATCTCAATCCAATAGACACCTTTGGATGTGGTGGAAGGAGATTCGCATAAAAGGATGTGCGCCGACAAATCTGCGGCAACTGTGTGAGCCATCATGTCAAAGGGACCAAAACTCTGGGGGAATGCTTCCAGCACCTTGTTGAATCTATGCCACAAGAATTGAGGCATTCTGAATGCAAAAGGGGTCCAACCCTTACTCATGGGGTACCCCAATAAAGTGGCCGGGGGAGATATTTACCAATAGTGGGAAATATCTGTCAAAGGCCTGTAGACTGTATATTTCCTCCATACAGTGACATATAGTGGAAAACCCCAGTGACACAGGCCCCGCGGCGTAAATTACCTCCATACAAAGGGCGGTAAGTGGTAACACCCTGACCAGCCCTGCATGCAATATGTATTAAAATGTAGTTACATCTTGTGATTCACATGACATTTTTTTTGACAAGTTGTTGACTTTCCCTTTTGTTCTCATCCGATCCCAACTGCCCTGATGATTCTCCCACCACCAACTCCCCCGAGATTTTTAACAAATACCTTAGAACCTCACTTTTTTACACCTCACTCCCGCCCCCCATCTATAGGGGTCCATTTAGGGAGGCGGGTTTTCAAAGCTTAGGGGGCCCCCAAAAGGCCAGTTTAGGTAGGCAATAGGGCCCCATAGAGGCAGGTAGGGTTTTGGTAGCTATAGGGGCCCCATAAGGCAGTCAAGAAGGGGGTTTGGTAGAGTATAGGGGCCCATATAGAATGAGAAATTTTAGGTAACTATAGGGCCCCTATAGATAGGCAGGCAGGGTATAAGGCCATAAGGTAAGCGACAGGGTTTAGGAAGCTATAGGGGGCCCTATATATAGGGAGACAAAAGGGCAAGGGGGAGGGAAGGGGGCCAATAATAGGGAGGCGGGGGATAGGAAGGCTATAGGGGGCCCAATAGGCGCCAGGCTTTGGGGAGGGTAAGGGGCCATTTATATAGACGGGGAGGGGGATAGGGAGGCTAAGGGGCCCTATATATGGGGCAGGGAGGGGATATGGTAGCTATAAAAGGGGTCCATATACAGTCAAGCATAAGGTGGGCATAGGGTGTTTATAAGGCAATGCATAGGTAGGTATAGGGGGCCCTTTATATGGCAGGCAAGGCAAGGTGGGGATGGGCCATAAATAGAAGGAAAGGGGAAGGTAGGCTATAGGGGCCCCAATAGGGGGGCAGGGCATAGGGTAGGCTATAGGGGCTTCATAAGGCGGAGGGGATAAGGGAGGCTATAGGGGCTCCATAAGGCAGCAGGGCATAAGGTAGGCTATAGGCCATTTATATAGGCGGCGGGCATAGGGTAGGGCTAAGGGGCCATATATTAGCAGGCGACAAGGGTTGGCTTTTAGGGCCCCCATAAGGGCAGGAGGGCATAGGTAGGCTAAGTGGGCCATTTATATAGGCGGGAGGCCATAATAACTATTTGGGGCCCCATACAGATGGAAATTTTATTTAAGGGAAAAAAAGAAAAAACCCCTTTCTCACCCCTTACGCCCCACGCGCTCACTCCCAGCCCTCTGTTCCGGCGAAAATTGGCGCGGGGGAAGTGAAGTAAATTTTGCAGCCCCGTCACACGGGTCCGAGCGAAAACAGATTAGCCGAGTTGAGTCTGCGGTAATCGATGCAAGGGCACAGCGAACCATCCTTCTTTTCAATGAAGACGACTCTGGCACCAGCTGGAGAGGCAGACTTGCGAATGATGCCCTTTCTTTCCTTGGATGTAGGATGACGTGGCTTGAGTACAGACAGTGGGTAAACCCTATCCCAGGGAGGACTAGTCCCTGTCATTAGGTCTATAGAATAATCATGAGGATGATAAAGAGAAAGGGTCTCGGCCTGCTTCTCGGAAAAGATTTCCTCAAAGTCCTGATACTGCACTGGCAGACCCAGCAGAGGCTTGGGAGACATCAGTGGAGAGGTGGGTTGGATCAAGCAAGTTGCCACTAAACAGCAAGACTGGCAGTCTTGTCCGCAAGGCATAACTTCGCCCCTCTTCCACCTGAGCATAGGGGCATGGCACTGTAGCCAGAGAAAACCCAAGAGGATTGCTAAGGAAGGTAGCACGAAGAATGCGATCTTCTCTGTATGTAAGGCTGTCACGGGAAGGGACACTGGTTCAGTCAGAAACTGGATAGAATCACTCAGAAGTTCACCGCTAACAGACTAGATGACCAGAGGTTGGTCTAAGCGGACCACCAGGAGGTGATACTTAGTCACCATGGTAGCGTCCATGAAATTCCCAACTGCTCCCGAATCCACAAAAGCGGCAACTTGGAACGAGATTCCAGAGTTGGTCGCGATCTGTATCGACATGGTCAGACGTGGAGACGGGTTGCTCACACCTAGCGACACCTCTCCCACAAAGCCTAGGTGTGCACGTTCCCAGGATGTTGCGTACAATGTGGGAAATCCCTGCTGCAATGTTCAGGGCTGGCACAGTAGAGGCACAGTTTTTCCTCATGTCATCGAGATAGTTCTTGCAGTCAGATGGGCTCTATCCACTTGCATGGCCTACTTGGTGGCCTGCAGAGGTGACAGTGGTGGCAGCTCAACACCGTAGCAAGATGGGGTAGACGATGTGACCAGACCAGGTTGCGATCCTGACAGAGCTCCTCCTGTCTCTTTGAGAATCATACACCAATAAGCGGCCAGGTGGATAAGTTCCCTCAGGATGGAGGGTCTCGGGCAGACAGTGCATCTTTTATCTGGCTGGAAAGGCCCTTCATGAACATGGCACTAAACGCCACATCATTCCAGGACAATTCCGATGCCAGGGTGTGGAATTGTACTGCGTAATCACTTGCCACAATTTCAATTAGGCGGCCGAAGATGTGTGGGCTGGTTCTTTGAAGAGGCTGTGGAATCCTTGCAGGAAGGTAGCAAGATTGTCCGTGACCGGGTCATCTATGTCCCGAAGAGGAGTAGCCAAGGCCAGGGCTTTTCCAGAGAGGAGACTGACCATAAAGGCCACCTTGGACTTTTCAGTTGGGAACTGGCTGGACATTAGTACCACGTGCAGGGAGCACTGGGTGATGAAGCCCCTGCAGACTTTAAGGTCCCCATCAAATTTCGTTGGCATGGACTATTAAGCTTGGGGCCTACGGTGAGGTGAGTATAGGACACAGCTGCGAGAGCGCCCGTGGCCTGAGATGTGGGTCACAGTGACACTCACAGCCAAAGGAACAGGGGTTCGGTTGTGCTCGTGACCTAATTTTTTTTCTGTGACTCTTAGAGCCAAATTTTCTTCACTAAGTTGTTCCACGTATCCATTTTACTCTTATGGAAGGTAATTGTGGCTTCTCCTCACCTGTGTTAGTATAAAAATGAACCTGAACATCATCTCCCTTTGACCTTAATTTCTAAAAATTTCGGCTTCGGCCCGAACTCGAATTTTTTAGTGCTCGCTCATCTCTAATCATCAACAATTACCTGATACATATGAAGAAACCAGATCCCCTCTTTCTCTGTGAAGAAATAAAATTACCCTATTTTAATTTTATGTATTGCTCATTGTTTAGAGTAATCATTATGTCATTACCTACTATTTGTAAAAACAACAATATTTTATATGTAATTTTAATTATTTAGGACTACCAAAAAAAAAAAATTGCTAAAAATTCTAAAAAAAAAACCAATATTTTCACAGGAATTTTGGTTTTAACAACAACTATGATGGCAGTGTCCCTTTAACATTATCAGTTGGATGAATTTACATATGTATTCACCCTCTATCCAAGGAATTCAGTACTGAGCAATTCAAACATAGTTTCTTGTTTTTACTTTTAATCCAAAATGCTTGTGTTTAAATTGTATTAATGCAGCTCCTTGCTGGTCTTCCTCTTTTCCTTTTACTCTTAACCATGCTGCACATAATGGGCACCATGTCAGAAAAGAGGCACCTCCACGCCAGTTTGAAGGCACATTAAATGAGTGTATAGTGTGCCTGAATGAAAGAACCTGTCAAAAATCTGGCATGTGGTATACCTTGCATAGTATAATTGATGCACCTTATTTAGGCGCATAGCATATTATTGCTAGCATATTTTATGCACCTACTACAATTCATTTATATAGAGAATAGGATGTCAAAGAGTTTTTTGCCGCAAAATACACCAAAAAAAATGGCACAGCACTAATGGGACATGTTGCCCAATGTCTTTTTCGAATGATTTTTCCCGTTGCATGATGTATCCAAAGTGTGAGAGTCATAGTCTTGTCCTCGGGGCCTCCAAATAATTTTCATATTTAATTTCTTCCAGTTCACATTTGTTTGTTCTTCTAGCCATCAATGTCGCACATAGGTTCTTCGCCAGCACTAAATTAATCAAAGAAATCCATATCCTTCCTGTCTTGTTCTTACTATCCAACCTTCGCAACCATATGACATCATTTAATATACCATATTTTGTACACCTTGAATGTTTGTAGTTAAGAGACACATCTCTGCATTTACAGAGAACCTGTCTCATAGGTTATGCCCCCCTTGCTGAGGACAGCACAAGCTAGTGTCAGACCTGCTGTTTCCAGCGCTGTGTCCCTTATTCTGTAAGATGCTGAAGTTTTAGAGTATTTAAAGCTCAAATCTGGCAGTTTTCAGCCATAAGAGTCCATAAGAGTCCAGCTTATTCATGAGCAGGTGTTAGCACCGCCCACCAAATGTTAGCCCCACCCACTGACAGTTATTCACATGTTTCTACCTATTCAAAGTAATAAACAGAGAAAAAATTGCGGCACTCACGGTAGCAAATTTTAAAGTGATGAAAGTGAATTTATTCCCACATAGTAGAGACACGATGTTTCGGCTCCCTCACAGAGCCATTTTCAAGTGATAATTTCAACAAGTGCTCAATATATAAAACAAACTGTGATACATCAATTGACATCAAAAATACTTCAGAAGTAGTGTAAAAGACATACAAACAATCTAAAAATTAAAATGACAGTACAAAAGTGTTGTTAAGAGGAAGCATTGCACATACATCAACGTAACCAATAAAAATACAATGCATAAATATCAAAGTTACATTAATTAATTGCCGGGAGTCCCATTTTTTTTGCTGGCACCCCGCTTAAATTTGCGTAATTTTGGGAAGTGCTGCTGATTTTCTGTGAACCATTCAAGTAATAGATTAATCAGTTATGAGGTGGGTGGGTCTAGTCTCAGGTGGGCGGGGCATGAATTAAACTGTTTTCATGAATAAGCTGGCTTCTTTTCATGACTCTTTTCTGGCTGAAAACTGCATATTTGAGCATTAAATACTCTAAGGCCATGTTCACACGGCGTATTCAAGCCGTAATTGCGGGACGGATCCCGCCCGCAGTACGGCTTGAATAAGGGGTGGGGCCGGGGGCGGGGGCGCTGCCCGTCGGCCCCATAGACTTTCATTATCCACGGCGCGTATTGCGCTGGTTAATGTGCATGTCGCTTTCTCCCCACCCGGCGGATTCGCCGAGCGGGGAGGAGCGACGGAATCCACTGTTCTCTATGAGAACTGTGGGTTACCGTAATGACTCCTACGGATTGGAGCCGTACTGAAGCGCAAATCTGGCGCGCAGTACGGCTCCAATCTGCGCCGAAATAAGCCGTGTGAACACGGCCTAAAACTACAGCATCTTACAGAATAAGGGACACAGCGCTGGAAACAACAGGTCTGACACTAGCTTGTGCTGTCCTCAGCAAGGGGGCATAACCTATGTGACAGGTTCTCTTTGAAGATTCTGTTCTAGTCCTTCATGGCTGTTCTTCCAAGAGCAATTAGTCATCAGGGGCGGCAGGTATGAAATTTGGCGTGTTAACTATTTTGCTATAAGGGGCCACTGCCTGGCTATAAGGGGCACTACCTGGCTACAAGGGGGCACTACCTGGCTATAGGGGTATCTACCTGGCTATAAGGGGCACTACCTGGCTATAAGGGGCATCTACCTGGCTATAAGGGG
This sequence comes from Phyllomedusa bahiana, assembly GCA_025379985.1. Taxonomy (NCBI): domain Eukaryota; kingdom Metazoa; phylum Chordata; class Amphibia; order Anura; family Hylidae; genus Phyllomedusa; species Phyllomedusa bahiana. The sequence goes on along the minus strand of JAODAL010041723.1, from coordinate 8,292 downwards.
CACTACCTGGCTATAAGGGGCATCTACCTGGCTGTAATTGGGCATTGACCTGGCTATAGGGGCATTGACATGGCTATAAGGGGCACTACCTGGATAAAGGGGGCTACTACCTGGATAAAGGGGGCTACTACCTGACAATAAGGGGCACTACCTGGCTATAAGGGGCACTACCTTGATAAAGGTGGCTACTACCTGGCTAGATGGGGCATCTACCTGGCTAGTGGGGGCAACAACCTGGCTAGTGGCGGCAACAACCTAGCTTTCTTCCAGAAAGTTATGCAGTTAGGGGGAGTGGGTGTGGCTTTTAGAAAGGGCATGGCTCACCAACAAGATGGGTGTGGCCATGTAAATTTGTTGCCGCAACGAATCTCCCACTTTCAAAAGTTGGCAAGTATGTTTTTGGCTATAATCTGGATGGCAAATACTGTGGCTTCACAATCAAATAGCTATTTGTTAGTCACAGCTGGATCTTTTTGGAGTGTAACTCAACTTATTATATGACAAGTGAACATTAGTTTCCATATCCATCAATGTACAGTCTCTTTCTCACTTGGTCTTTCCAGCTTACTCGTAGTTCCTGCATATTATCTCTCTTCCCTGCACTCAGTACTGTTTCTTTCTAGCTTTCTGCACATTTATTGGGGCACATTTATCAAAGCAACGGCTCCAGAATTATGGCACAATTTACACCAAGACTAATGCCACACATATGTTAAACCACATTTACTATGTGTTTTAGACGCTTCTGCACCACGATTGACCAAAGGGGCCTTAATAAATGGGTGTGGTTTCACATGGGAAGAAGGCGTGGTTTCACATGCGCCAAAGTGCACCAACATTTGGGTGCATTTTAGGGGCCTAAAGTAAGCCAACTTAAAGATGGTATAAAGACTAGACAGTTTTAACCTGCGCTAGATTTATCAAACACTATGATAAATGTGCCAAATTGTAAAACTGTCTAGTCTAACTTAAACTATGTCTCCGCTGGTCAGAAAAAAGTCAGTTTTTTTAGCGTTTTTCGTTTCTATAAAAACGCTGCAAAAATGACTGAAAAGAGGTCCCATAGACTTCTATAGTAAAATCGTTCTGTAGTCTCCACCGAACGTCATTTTTCTGCTCGTTTTATTTGCTGGTGGTTTTTTTGAAACATGTTGCAAAAAACAACTGAGCAGGGCAAATAATTAACTATTGGAGCCTATATAAAGCGCCGGATTTTTTTGCAAATCTATTGCACAAAAGCGCCAAAAAATTCCACAAAACGCGTCAAGAAATGTGACAAAAACTGCAAAACGCGCCAAACAAAAATGGATGTTTTTTTCGGCAGCTTTTCATAGGCAGTGGACAAAAAACTCAGTTTTATGAACGTTTTTAGGATTTGGTTTTCAGATCGTGTTTTGTCCACTGCCGTGTAAACCTAGCCTAAGAGTTAGACAGTATTGTTAACTCTTCCCATTGTCTCCTCTTGGTCACATTGCAGATTGGATGAGATCTAGCTGTGATTCCTGTGTCTCACTGCTCCAAAAATTTATGGAGTAAGATCTGTTAAGTTAACAATTATATAGGACTCTCTGTATGGCATACTGCTTAACAATGCAAAACAGTGTGTATACATATTTAAAGGAACATTCAATGTGAGCTTCAACACAATAGTAAAGTACCATATACGGTAAGAAACTGTTTCTTAGCATGATAGTTATGATATAGGTCTCATGGTCAATGATGGTTCTTTCCTTATCAATGCCTCTGCAAGTTAAGGAGCTAAAATATACAGCATAAGAAAAGATCAGTTATGACCAGCTCTTTGTGGAAATGCTCTCCAACACTTTCGTTTAACACATGTCTACATAGTTGAGACACAAAATTATGACCACTTTCTAAATTCCACATTTGCAGCATGTAGTTCATGTAGGAAGTTACCTGTAGTGAGCTGGCTTGGTGGGTACGTAAGGTGTGTGATAGGCTGTCTTCACACATATCCCTTATTGCAATCATGGGTAAATGGTGCAATTTATCAGAATTGCAAGAATGGATGAGTATTAGTTTTGGGCCATGAGTTGCAGTATTTTTAAAACTTTACAGTTTGTTGTGGTGAAAGTGTATCGTGAGTGGACAAATGGCACCATTGCAAATAGGCAATGTGGAAACTGCAGAGCACCCCGTGGCATTGATATGTGAGAAGAACGCAGTAATTCTGCACAAACCAATTCACCACAAAAAGATATGACACTATAGTAAGAAAAAAATAAATCTTTATTATGACAACACATATAACATGATTCTATAAAAAGTGGGAGAACAATAAAAATGCAGGGCAAACACTGAGTCACTCAATCATAAATATCAACAGGTAATATTTCATATGGATGCATCCTTATGTCCAATTGACTTAAGTTCAATACATAGCAAATATAATTATGATGTGCACAAAATATATACATAATACAAGATAAAAATGTGAAACACAAGAGAGCACCAGAGAATATCCTTAAAGGGGTTGTCTCGCTACAAAGAATAGCTTTCAAATTGTAGGGACCACACAATAAAGACATTTTCCAAAATATATTGCATTGTTCCTCTGTTTTCCTAAAGAGATACAAGTGAATTTATTACCTCCAGGGTTTATTTCAGTTCCCTCAGTAACTGACCTGTAAAACAAATTCTCCCCGGGCTGTTTGTTCAATGAGATAACAGAGAGTTGAGTCATCACACAGGTAGGCAGTGTCAGTCATTCCTGTGCTGCCAGACAGTAAAAAGCTTGATTTATCTCAAGTAAAACGGGCTCTGTATTTAGGGCTTTTGTTTGGGGATCAGATAAGAAGTCCTGGAGTAGTTTTGAGAAGCTATCCCAATCTAATTAGCATCTGAAAGCACAACAGAGCTGTACAAGCATGGGGCTTATGCAAATTAGTCTGAACCAGGAAGGTGACAGAGAATTTCTTTCATGCATTCTTTGAAACCCTGTGGGGGGGAGACAACTCCTTTAAGTAATATACCAATAATAATGAACAAAGGGGCTACCAAATGTGTACCTCAAAACAACAGTTCAGTGATCCCTGCAGGGAATGGGGCTCCAAAGCAGATGGGTGGTCTCTGCACCTCTGCTAACATAGGTGCTTCGGCAGAAAAGGCTTAAATTGTCACAGCAGTATCGGAATTTGCTGATTGGCAGAGAGTTGCCGTCTCTAATAAGTCACATTTTCTGCTTCATCTAATGGATGGATTTTGGTGTGTCAGATTAGAAGCATTACAGAAGAAACACCATGCAACTATTGCTGGAAGAACACAAGCAGTGTTATGGTCTGGGGAATGTTTTTGATGGTATGATGCTATCATTGCAGATCATGTATCTTCCAGCAAGAAAATGCAACATGTCACTAGAACTGTTTGACATTGGTGAGAAGAGCATGACTAAGATGCCCTAGGTTAAATTTAAACTCAGGTCTACATAACTGCATAATAGCAGTATTATCCACTGAGACACCATGCTGAGTATGACATTGAGGAAATAGGAAAGGATGATGACTAGGTGAACTGCAGTCACACTGGGAGTTTTAGGTTAGCAGAAGACTTTAGTGAGAATTTAATTTAACTATTAAAATCCCCCATAAATATAAAAAATGAATGTGACATTTAGTGACCTGACAAAAAACATTTCAGCAATAGTTGCGAGTCTATGGCCAATTTTTTGCATCTCAATTGAGAAACTATAATGTGGAAATTCTACACTACCTATTAACTGAAATAGAGAAAGCAGAACCTCCAGAAAATGTCAATCAGTGGGTGCCAGCGACAAAAAAGACCCCTGTCATGGGTCCATAATTATCTAAAAAGGAAAAATGGCACTCCAAAATACTGATAGAAAATAAAAGCTTTAATCCATATCCAGTTGCGACGTTTCAGCTCCAAGTGAGCCTTTATAGAGCTTGAAAACCTTGAAAAAGACTGAATTGGAGCCAAAATGTTGCCACTGGACACGGAATAAGCCTTTACTTTCTTTCATTATTTGGGAGTTCTGCAATTTTTGCTTTCTGCTTACTAATTGAGGAGATAAAATGAGGGCTGGTGAATGCATGCAGCATCCAAAGTAAGGGCTTTGGGCTGCATACCTCCCAACTGTCCCGATTTCAGCGGGACATGCACGATTTTCAAGCACAGTCCTGCTGTCCCGGGAAGACAGGGAGAAGTCCCAACCTGTAAACTGTGCAGTTTTCTGGCCATGCCCCTGCCTCAGTGTTCTGTGAGTGCACTGCCCCTACGCCTTCATCAGGGAAAGGACTGTGTGCCCGTAGCTGCTGCACTTCCCTCCACTCTGAGAGCAACAGCTCGTGTTATCTGCTGCACAGTCCTTTATTCCAGCCCATGAGAGTGAATCCGCTCGGCTCCTTCCTTCTCCGTGGTGAGTACAGCGTTATCAGTCAGTGAAACACCCTGTCCCCACTCTGTCCGGTGCCTGCAGACCCAGCTGTAACTGCTGGCTTCCTGCTCTCTCTCCTGTCTCCAGCGTGTGAACAGGAAAGTATAGTAGCGGTCAAGTGCCTGCTACTATACTTCGTATATACTCTGTGCTGTACTAAACCTTCACCGTCATCAGCAGCACAGTATATGAGTGTGGCAGCAGCAGATGATGAGGGAGATTTAGTGCAGCACAGTATACAGTACTGTACTGGGCTACACTTATCCTACCTTATCAGACATCTGCCTGCTGCTATATGTAATATACTGTGTGTTGCACTAGTAAAGCACCCTCCTCAGCAGCATAGTGTATGAGCTATAGTAGCAGACAGATGATATTGGGGCAGCATTTTACAGTAGATTTTTGCAGCAAATATCTGCCTGCTACTGTACAACATTGCACTAAATCCCCAGATAGCTGTCTGCTACTACAATTCATATGTTGTGTTGCTGATGCTATACTAAAACCCTCCATATGTGCCTGCAGATAAATGTACTCTATGCTCTATGTACTCCTCTCCCAGTTACCTGCTGATTACTGTGTGCACTAAACACTCCATTACACCCAATGTGTTCTAAGGCTATGTTCACATAGGCTAATTGCGGGGTGTAATTACGCCTCGCAATTACGCCGTGTGCTTGGGAGCTCCCGCAGGGTGGGGGGGCCGGAAGCCCGCCAGCCTCATAGACGTGCATTACTCGCGGCGTGTAAACATCGTGAATAATTCACATGTCACTTGTCTCCCCGCACGTCGCATTGTGTGAGCGGGGAGAGGAGGCATAATCCATAGTTCTCTATGAGAACTGTGGATTACCGTAATTATTGGGATGTATTTCGCCCTGTATAGAGCACAGTACAGCACGAAATACGGGACGAAATATGTCCCATTTTAAGCCATGTGAACATAGCCTTAGGGCCCAATTACACATCAGAAGACAAATACCGGTCGGTTTATCCAACCGGTATTTGTCCTGTTTTGCGGCTGTCCCCACAGCCGGAGGGGTGGGGGGCTCGTCCCTGCGATGGGCCCTTCCCCGGCCCAGTGACATGTACAGATTCTGTCCAAAAACCAGACGGAAGAATGAACATGCTCAATGTTTTTCGGGCGGCCTGCGGGCGGAAAAACCTCCGGGCGGAAAACCCGTGCAGTGGGGACAGTGGGGACTGCTGCACAGGTTTTCCATAGCGCCCCATTGTCCTCATTTTCGGCCGTTTTTTTCAGACGGTCTGCAAAACCGCAAACTGTCTGAAAAACCGGCCGAAAACCCGTGCCGTGGGGACATGCCCTAAAGCTCCAGCCTAGGTGTATATTACAAGGCCTGTCTCTCAGATTACCTCCCTGCCCTGTCTAACTGTCAAAAAGTAATGAAACATATCGTGGTGCAGTCACCACGTGCTAAAACAGACTGAACATAGTCAGCTTGTGTGGTCTTAGCCCGCCATGCTGCAGTCTGTGTCTGAGTGGTGCACAGGGAGCCATATACCTGAGACATAGGACCTTATAATTAATAAGACTCTTCCCGCTGCCGTCATGGTTTTCATCAAAATGGAACCATATCAGAGGCACCAGATCAGTCAGACAATGGACACCTCCAGCACCCAGCAGACCCCATTGATTCATAATGGGATCCATTGGGTTCGCTGTTTTGATGGGAACATTATATAGAGGTATCATCGATAGAACATTCCAGCTGTTTGTATGGCTTTCTGTATATATATTACATTACTATATATAATTACACCTTTATAGACCCCATTAATGCTGCTGTTGTGTTGGCGCTGGTATGCTAAAGGGGGCGGGGCATAATGGTTAGGTGGGGCCAGGTTAGAGGCATGTCCTGGTGTGATGTCATGTGTTTGGGTGTGGTTAGAGGCGTGACCTAATGTGTCCCTCTTTGCAATCTCTGAATGTTGGGAGGTATGGGTCTGTGATAAATTTGCCAAACTGCTGTCCCTCTGATGTTATGAAAGAGGATTGGTAAATGTTCATCTCACTTCAATTGGTGTGTAATATCTGAACCTAAAATAACTCAAGAAAGAGAAGGAGACAGCCCTGATAAAAATAAGTATTATATAAATGGAATGGGGGGGCGTATGGCTACTTTGCCATGTTATATAGATGGCATGTAGTTGCCCTGCCACTCGATATAGAGGCATAAAGCTGGATAGGCAGAGTATATAGTCAGCATGTGGCTGCACTGTGCATGAGGGGTATGTGTCTGGCACTTATTTAACATGTGACTGCATTGTATATGACAGGGAACATGTACATGCACCATAATATGGAGGGCACATGTAACTGCACTGTATATTGGTTGACACATGTGGCTGCACTGTATGTGGTTGGAGCACATGTGGCTGCACTGTATATGGGAGGGCACATGTGACTTCACTGTAATAATAATAATAACCTTTATTTAAATAGAGCCAACATACAATTTAGAGGGTATAAGTACAGACAAAAAGACAGACATTACACAATGAAAAGCTACCTATAGATGAGACACAAGGTGTAAGGGCCCTGCTCGCAAGAGCTTATAATTAGAGATGGGCGAATTTCTCAAAAATTCAGTTCGGTCACTCCGCCGAATTTCCCGACAAAAATAACTTCGGTCCGAATAACTTCGGGATGAATCACGTTAAAAAACAGCTATTTCCAGGCTGCACAGAGCCTGCAGGGTGCTGTAGAACGGTGTGCCATGCTTAAATATGCAGAGGGAGCTTGGTTTGGTCTTCATACAATGTTGTGTTTTAGTATGACACGCAGATGACTGCCGCCGCTCTTAGAATCGCTTCACTATAAAATTCCCTGGGCACTTAAGAGGACAAAACTGACCAAAAAACTAAAGGGGGAATGTAGCGAGCGACAGCTGGAAAAAAACAAGCTGAGAGCTCAGATGGCAACATCAGTGACTGTGTGTGGCGGTCACGGCGGCAGCCACAGCAGCATGAGGTCAGACAGTGGCACAATGATATTCTGGAGGTGTCAAAAACAGGAGTAGGCCACAGAGTGGCACAATGACACATTGTGTAGGTTACGGCAGCAGCCATAGCAGCAGCATGAGGTCAGGCAGAGGCACAATGACATTCTAGAGGCGGCAAAAACAGGAATAGGTCACAGAGTGGCACAATGACAGAGAGTGGAGGTGACGGCATCAACAGCAGAAGCAGCATGAGGTCAGACAGTGGCACAATGACATTCTGGAGGTGGCAAAAACTGAAGTAGGCCACAGAGTGGCACAATGACAGAGAGTGGAGGTGACGGCGGCAGCAGCATGAGGTCAGACAGTGGCACAATGACAGGGCAGGGCACTAAGCCCCCAGCAGCCCACATACAATATCCGCTTACAAAATTTCCCTTGTTCTCGCACCTCGCCACTTTCTAAAATAAACTACACTATAAAGGTGCCTTCACATGGAGCATTTTTGGTTCATTTTTTGTGTTTTTGGTGCGTTTTTGTGCAGAAAGGCAGAGTAGACCATGGTACCATGAGTAAGGGTCACGTGACCCGAAACGCGTCGGTCTGCTAATCGGCATGACTTAACCAGCCCTGTGGGTCTCTCGTACAAACGGAGGAAATCAGGCATTTTTCATGCATCGTTTTTAACATTTGTTGGATCAATAAGGGAATGAATACTTTTAAAGAAGCCCTGGCGTGTTTATATTCTGGAACGAGGTAACTAGCTGGTTCATTTTCTGTTTGTATCTTCAATTGCACGAGGGTGGCGCCTGGATCCGTGCTTATACTCAGTATCCAAGCTTCAACCATGTTTATGATGTGTCTGAAGAGGTGAGCTGTTTTTTTTTTTTATTTCCTGTATTTTTTTTTAAAAATTTT
>JAODAL010041722.1:0-35588 GCA_025379985.1 Phyllomedusa bahiana | reverse complement strand
ATTAGTTACGGGAAAAAATGTAAATTTTGGGGTGAAGAGGCGGTTTTTTGGGAGTCCCCACCTGAATACAACCAAAATTTAAACCCCCGGATGAAATTGCCCAAGAATTGAGCCACCACAAACTGCTAGCTTTGAGGTGTTACAATGCGGTGTTTTTTACACCACACAACAAGAAAATAAAATTGTAATTAACCTTTGCTTGTAATTAGGCTACAGGAAAAATGTATATATTTTGGCGGTGAAAATGACGGTTTTCTTGGAGTCACCACGCTGAATAACAACGCTTAATTTAAACCCCCGGGAGTAAATTGCGCCAAAAAATTGAGCAGCCAAAAAAATGAAGGGGTTATTTGTATTGTAAAAACGCTGTTTCTTTAAATAAATTTCAACGGGAACTGGCTTAGATCCCCCTTGGATATTCAATGTGCTGTAAACGGAGGAGTGGATCCGCGGGCCAATGCCAAGCGTTTGATAAGCTAAGCACAGGCAGGAAAGGGAATCTAAGTAGCCCCCGGTTTTCACCAGAGCCCGCCGCAAAGCGGGATGGACTTGCTGCGGGTGAGGCTACCAGGTCGTTCCCCCTTTGACGTGACTTGTTTTGCGATGGGGGCCGGGGGTACAGCGTGGTACAGAAACGTAATCCGGAGGCGTAGTCGGGGACAGGCAGAAGGTCAGGGCGGGCAGCAGAGGTTCGTAGTCAGAGACGGGCAGACGGTCAGGGCAGGCGGCAAACAGGCAAGGTTAGGAAACGTAAGGAAGCGGACTGGTACACGGGTAATCAATACGGAACCCCAAATTTACTCTCTAACGCACCAAAAACACACCAACGGGATGGCAGGAAGTATGGGGGGCGGATCCCTTTAAATAGGACCAGCGCCCGACAATAACCAATTATCGGGACACGGGCCCCTTTAAATTTAGAGAACCCGCGGGGCCCGGCGTGCCTTAAGCGGCGGCCACCGCCCCGACGGCCCGGGGAAGGCAGGGGGGCTTTCACCGGAGCGCGGCCAGGTAAGAGAGGCGGCGCCGAGGCAGCAGAGGGGTGGTCACGGGCCGCCGCAGCCGCCGCGCCAGACCCCCTGCGAGCGGGGAGATGGTTGCGGGGGGCAACGGAGCCCGCGACCCCCGTGACAGAAACCCCCCCCCCCCTTAGGTCTCCCCTCTTTTTTAGAAACCTAGGAGGAGGTCAGGAGACGGGTTGGTCTCCGGTTCCCACACCGCTCCTCCGGCCCGAACCCCTTTCCCAGTCAATGGAAAGAACCGCTTCCCCCTCATTGTCTTCTGTGCCAACCCTCCTTGACCTCAAGATGTTATCAGAGTTGGCCACAGGAGAAGGCGAGACAGGTCCACGGGAGAACGATTCAGCACCACCGGCTTAAAGGGAGAGAGACATGGAAGGAGTTCGGGATGCGCAGGGAGGAGGCAGCGGAGCTGTAGGACACCGGGTTTAGACGTTGCAGTACCTCAAAAGGGACCCACGTATTTAGGACCTAATTTGTAGCTAGGCACCCTAAAGCGAATATATTTGCTGGATAGCCAAACCTTATCGCCTGGCTCAAATAGGGGCGGAGTCCTACTGTATTGTAAAGCCTGGACTTAGTGCGGGAAAGAAGCCCGTAACGGGGCCTGTCGTGTGAGCTGCCATAAAGCCTTGATGTCCTTTACTTGGGCATCCACGGGTAGCAAGGGGAGAGGTGGGCGGGGATGTAAACCCAAACACGAAAAAAAAAGGGGGAGGCCCCGCGGATCCCGAATCAAAGATTTTATAAAAAAAACTCTGCCCAGGGAAGAAGATCAGACCAGTTATCCTGACGGGCGGAACAAAATTTGCCTCAGGTAGGTCCCCCAACACCTGGTTGACCCCTTCAACCTGCCCATTAGTCTGGGGGTGGTATGCGAAGAGAAGTCAAACGGGGACCTGCAATTGACCACACAAAGCCCGCCAAAATTTAGCAATAAATTGGACTCCCCTTTTCTGAGACAATATGTAAAGGGAACCGTGCAGACGGAAAACGTGACAGAAAAAATGTTGGGCCAGTTGGGGGACAGAGGGTAAACCCAGCAGAGGGATAAAGTGGGCCATTTTGGAAAAAGGGGTCGGTAAACACCCAGATGACCGTGTTTCCTGAGGAGGGCGGGAGTCCGTAATGAAGCCATGGCTACATGGGTCTAGGGTTTTTCTGGCACAGGGAGTGGCGGAAGAAGGCCCGCGGGCTTGGACGAGGAACCTTATACGGGCACGGAGGTGCAGGCTAGAACAAAGCCCCCTCATGTCCTGAGCAAGAGAAAGGCCACCAGTAATATCGGGATACAAATTGAAGCGCCCTATGAATTCCTGGGTGCCCAGACATATGAGAAGAGTGTCCCCACTTCAGGATTCTAAGGCGCAAGGCGGGTCGCACATACGTCTTCCCGGAGGAAGGTGCTGGAGGTCCACGGGGGCAGCCGTGACGAGTCGCTCCGGGGGGACAATGTGTGGGGAGGAGGCTCGAGACCCACTGTTTTCCGAGGAACGGGATAGAGCATCAGCTCTGAGGTTTTTTTGGCGGGCCGAAAATGTAGGCGGAAGTCAAAACGGGCAAAGAATAATGACCACCTAGCTTGCCAGGGATTCAGGCGTTGAGCCGCAGAAGATATAGGAGATTCTTGTGGTCTGTAAAATGTCAATAGGGTGGCGAGCCCCCTCCCAGTAGGTGACGCCATTCTTCAAGAGCCACTTAATGGCCAGTAATTCACGATCACCAATGGTATAGTTTTTCCCTCGGCAGGAGAGAATGTCTTGGAGAAAAAACCACATTTTTATGTAGCTTACCAGCGGAGGATCTCTGCAGGAGGACCGCACCAGCGCCGACTGACGAAGCATCCACTTCCAGAAAAAAAACGGACGTTAGGGTCGGGAGAGAACAGGGACCGAGCCGAAGCAAATGCCGTTTGAGCTGGTTGAAGGCTTCTTGGGCCTCTGGGGGCCAGGATTTGGAATTGGCATTCCTAGTCAGGGCCACCAAGGGAGCCACCAGTGTAGAGAAGTGGGGGATGAATTGCCTATAATAATTCGCAAATCCCAGAAAACGTTGAATGGCCCAAAGGCCCACCGGTTGGGGCCACTGAAAACACCGCGGAGAGCTTGGAGGGATCCACCCGGAGACCTTATCAGAGACGATGTCCCCCTAAGAAGGGTAAGCTGGCACGTTCATAGAGGCACTTTTCGGGCTTGGCGAAGAGCTGATGAGTGCGGAGTCGCCTGAGGACCTGGCGGACATGGTGGGCAAATGAGTCCCCGAGATCAGGGGAGAAGAGGAGAATATCGTCCAAGTAGACATTACACAGACATAGAGTAGGTCCCGAAAGATCTCATTAACAAAGTTCTGAAATACTGCCGGGCGTTTGCAGAGACCGAATGGCATAACCAAATACTCAAAATGGCCGTCCCGTGTATTAAATGCCGTTTTCCATTCGTCACCTTCCCTAATGCGGATTAAGTTGTAGGCCCCGCGTAGATCCAGTTTAGAAAATATTTTCGCCCCACGCAGGCGGTCAAAAAGTTCGGAGATTAAGGGCAACGGGTAGCGGTTTTTTATGGTAATTTTATTCAGGCCCGATAGTCCCATGCAGGGCCGGAGGACCCGTCCTTTTTCTCCAAAGAAGAACCGGCTCCAGCCGGAGACGAGGACTTACGGATGAATCCTTTGGGGGAGGTTTTTCCTTGACGTACTCAGCATCGCCTTAGTCTCCGGACGGAGAGAGGGTAAACCCGGCCTCTGGAGGAGTACAGCCAGGTTGCAGGTCAAATTTGGGGCAATCATAAGGCCGGGTGTGGGGAAGAGTCTCAGCCCGGCTCTCCGAAAAGACATCGGCCCAAAATCCCATAAGGCGAAGGTAGACCTGGAGGAGGTTTGGGCAGACTTCCGGGAGACACTTGAGGAGCGAGTTGGGCTTAGACAGGCAACGAGAGAGACACGCGGAACCCCAACGCATGACTTCACCTGTGCTCCAATCCAAAGTCGGGGGTATGGTCCTGCAGCCAAGGGAGGCCAGAAGGATTTCCGAGGAGGATCGAGGCAGGACTAGTAGTTGCAATGTCTCCCTTTTGAAGGGCCCCCAATTTGCAAAAGAGGGGGGCCGTACGGAGGCGGATAGCGTCCTTAAGGCATTCGCCACTGACCGAGGAGACGAACATAGGTTTCTGCAGCGGAGTCACGGGAGACGAAACCTGGTCACAAGTTCGTGGCTTATGAAGTTTCCTGGCCGATCCTGTGTCGATATAGGCGGTGGCCTGATAGGTGCTTTCCGGAGAAGCACCTTTATGTACGGGCATGGTCAGACGGGGAGAGGCCGTTCTGACACCTAGGGTTTCCTCTCCTACGAGCCCTAGGTGCGGAAGTTTCCCGGCGCACCGGACGTCCCAATGAAATGGCCAGAACCGCCACAATAAAACACAACTGCTTCAGACGACGCTGAGAACGTTCCTCCTGGACAGGTGGGCTCTCTCGACCTGCATAGGTTTTCCCCTTCAGAGGCCGTTGGAGGAGGAAGAGGTGACCGCTGGAACGTCGGAGCCAAGCGAGGGAGACGGCGTGGACGGACGGTTTCCCGTTGCAGTCGGAGTTCTTGTTGCCTTTCGCGAAGCGAATATCCACTGGGGGGCCAAATGGATTAGGTCATCCAAGGCAGCTGGGAAATCCCGAGCGGCGAGCTCATCCTTGATTCCCCCGAGAGGCCTTGCCAAAATGTCGCCACCAATGCTTCGTTTTTTCCAGTTCCAGCTCCGAAGCGAGAGTGCGAAACTGCACCGAATACTGACCGACTGTGGTGTCGCCCTGATGTACCGGAGCAGTGCTGCGGGCCGGCCGAAGAAGGGACGGCCAGGTTCCTCGAAGACTTTCGGAACCGCCTGAAAGGAACGTTTGGAGGTCCGCCGTCAGAGGATCCCCTCGAAACCCATAGTGGCGTAAACCCAAGCCAAGGCTTCTCCCGACAAGAGGCGGATTATGACGGCCACCTTGGCTCGCTCGGTAGGGAATTGGTGCCCCATCAGTTTGAGGTGGATGGAGCACTGGCTGATGAACCCTCGGCACTTCTTGGGGTCTCCATCGTAGCGTGAGGGGAGTGCAGATGCCAGAGACGGTCCTGAAGCCGAAGCGGTAGAGCAATGGATGCCGGAGCAACGGATTTCAGGTGCAGAGGTGGCAGCCGATGGGGGGCAGACGAGTCGCCAGGTTCTGCATCATGGCCGCAAGCTGGTCGATGCGTTGACTCTGCTGGGCGACAGCTGTAGTGATGCCCGGAGATCAGGCCCGGGGTACCCTGGCAGAATCCATGGCCAGTCTGTACTGTAACGGAGGAGTGGATCCGCTGGGCCAATGAAGCGATGATAGCTAAGCCACGCCAGGGGAAAGGGGAAACTAAGTAGCCCCCGGTTTTCACCAAGCCCGCCGCAAGCGGGATGGACTTGCTGCGGCGTGAGGCTACCAGGTCGTTACCCCTGACGTGACTTGTTGCGATGGCGGCCGGGGTACAGCGTGGTACAAAAACGTAATCCAGAGGCGTAGTCCGGGGACCGGCAGAAGGTCTGGGCTGGCAGCAGAGTTTCTTAGTCTGAGACGGGCAGAGGGTCCGGGCAGGCGGCAAACAGGCATGGTCAGTAAACGTAAGCAAGCGGACTGGTACACGGTTAATCAATACGCAACTCTATACTCTCTAACGCAACAAAAACACACAAACAGACTGGCAGGAAGTACTGGGGGCGGGGTACCTTAAATAGGACCAGCGCTCGACAAAACCAATTTCGGGACACTGGCCCTTTAAATTTAGAGAAGCCGGCGCGCGCGTGCCTTAAGCGGCGGCCACGCGCCCGACGGCCGGGACAGGCAGGCGCGCCGTTCACCGGAGCGCGGCCAGGTAAGAGAGGCGGCGCCGAGGCAGCAGAGGGGTGGTTGCGGGCCGCCGCAGCCGCCGCGCCAGACCTCCTGCGAGCGGGGAGATGGTCGCGGGGGGCAGCGGAGCCCGCGACCCCCGTGACATGTGCTGTGAGCAGATAGGATTTAAATGTATATGCAGCTGCAGTGGACGCACACTGGATTTCAGATGCAATACCCAAAAAAATTAGAAATAGAACGTTAAGAGAAGCAGTCTCTGAGACAAGCTGAGACACCCCCCAAAAATCGCTGTATAAAAATCAGTTCTTCAGTAACAATCAGCCGCGGCAGCACCTTCCCTGATCAGTACAGTGAGAGGAGTGTGAGCTCCCAGCGTCGCGCCCGGACTTATATAGTGCGGTGACGTCACAGAATCCCGCCGGTCTCTGATTGGCTTCATCTCTGCACATGTCATGCAGGCTATGCCCTTCTTCCTCCCAGAGTTCTTTGCCCCATGTAACGCCATGTGCTCGCAGCCATTTTATCAATGAAAAGCACACTTCGTTCACCCGAAGTCCCCCAAACTTCGACTTCGTTCAGAACCGAAGTTTTCCTGAAATTCTAAACGAATTCCACTTCGTTAGAATCAATTCGCCCATCTCTAGCAGCGAGTGTCAGCTTTAATCAGTGGGTACCTGCCACATGTGAAGCGGACTTGGAGAGTGAGCCCATTCCGATTTAGGGTCACATGTATGAAGCGGTTTTGGTCTAAAACTCACTTTTTTCCCCACAGAAACCTATAGGGGAAAAAAGTGAGTTTTAGACCAAAACCGTTTCATACATGTGGCCCTTAATGCTTCCATTCTTTTAAAATACATATTTTATTAGTTTCCTCTACAAATTGACAGCTAATTGGTCTGTCATATGACTTTCTACGCACTTTTGTTCAACAGTCAATGTGATTGGTCAAAATATATCTAATTGTGTGAAGTCTAGATTCATTCGAAGCTAAACAGCCCTTAGACTCGTTCACTTCCAAGAAAAAAATCCTGAAAAACAGCTTAATAGGACACTAAAAAGTAAGAGACCTCACATAAATTCTCCTATGGGAATGAGAATGAAACATTCTCATAGTTGCTCCTCAACACCTGACAACTTGATGAGTCTTCTGTATTAGAGTTGCATATAAAATACAAATATTTGATTGCTACATCATATTACACTACAAACTCTCCCAGTAAAGGCATAATGTATTCTCACAGTTATAGACCTGTGAACCTTATACAATTTGTCAATCCGCCAACGAGATTGCTGGAGCCAGAGACCTGGAGGTAATGTCATTATTTAGTCTGGGTGTAAGCAAATGCTGTAACTTGATCCACTATGCAGGTGGAGGCAAGGATGAATTATGGGTAAGAAATGGAAAAGGTTTTCTAATTGACTTGTAATCACCTCTGGGTCCTTTAAGTATATGCCAGAAACACTCATCAGAAAATAGACACAATGTCAATAGTATTTGGCTATGGAGACAGGCGATGTTCTCATTGACTGTGAACATGTACTGCGTACACTCATACCCATGTAATGTAGCAGTGCTTTCTGAACCATACATGTATTGTACATCCCACTGTCAAAGCACATTGTCTTCCATTCCCTAATGTCTATGACTACTTCCGCTTTTTTGCAATTTCAATTTTTGATTCATTTTCAAGTAGAGCTGAGTACGGGGAACGTGATATTATGTATCACATTTACAATTCTAATGTCAGGGGTCATTAATCATTGTTGTGTTTATCTGGGAGGCACAATATTTACATGCAGTTGGTATCTGTGAAAAAGAATCCATTTTGAAAGTCTAATCTGTGATTTATTCACCTCATCCTATGACTGACATTATTATAAGCATCAAAAATTACTGGTGAGAGCATCATTTCCATGTATTATACTCAGTACATTGGCCATAATTCCATATTCAAGGCCCTCTAAATTTAGATTATGAGAGTTTGCACAGAAAATGGTATAAACATATTTTTTATGTCCAAGCTGATTGAGAAAAGGCTCAAAGAGGGCTTATTTACTAAAGGTCACATCTCTGTTCAGACTGAATTAGTCATTACTGACACTTTTTGCATACTAATACTCTGTGCATGAAAAATACCTAAATGACGGTTGAACTGATTGAAAGTTCAGAAAAAACACACAATAAGTTGGATGAGCTTTGGTATATATCAAGAACTGTCATGGGGGACGGTAGTGGATGCCCACGAGAGATGACTTACTGAACCACTCCAGGGAGCGGAATCTAAGGAGCCCCCAATATTCACCAGAGCCCGCCACAAGTTGAGATGGACTTTGCTGTGGTGGACTCACAAGTTGCTATCCCTGGCTGCTCACAGTGACAGCGAAGGTGCAGGCGAGGTAAAAGAGGAGCAGGCAAGACGTGGTCGGTAGGCAGGCAGAAAAATCAAGGCTGGTGGCAGACAAACGTGAGAGCTATTACAAGCATGGTGCTACGATTTATAGTGGTAGACAAACGTGGTCAGGTCACTCGCGGAGTGTCAGGGCAGGCGGCAGGCAGAGAACAGTCATGGTCACAAGCAAGGTCAAAGTCCGGATAGGATAAAAGTAAACATAATTCTCTAAGGGAAACACACCAATACACTGGTGAGAGTAACAGGGGGAAAGTGACCTAATAAAGGGTCCAGGATTGGTAATTGGCAAAGCGCTGGTCTTTAAATCTCTTTGAGTTGGTGCGAGAACCCTAGGGAGTGGGTACACATGCACTGGCCAAAGACAGCAAGCAGAAGTGGGAGAGGTGAGTAACGAGCAGGTCCACGGTCCGGAGCAGGAACCTTGGCACGCATTGTGACAAGAGTATTTATAACATAGAGAATGTGGCTGTAACTCGACTTCTAGAAAGAGGGATTCATTTTAGGGTGGTCTGATTCCCATTTTAATTGGTGGTAAGAGGCTGCAAAAAGATGTGGCCTGCATGGGTGTTTTAAAGGTCTAGTCTCCAGGACTAGAAAACATAGCTGATTTCTTTAAAAAATAGCCCCATCTTTCTCACAGGATGTATCTGGTATTGCAGCTCAGCTCCAGTTAGGTGAATGGGGTTGAGCTGCAAATAGTACAAACATCCTGTGACAGAGATGGTGCTATTTTTGAAAGCTTTGTTTGTCTAATTCTGGACAGAACCTTAACGTAAAGGAAGTACCTAATGAAATTTAGATAATGTCACTAGGACCTCTTGTCAGCGGATTAGTCATTTTCCCACAGTATGTTCCGATTTGCACCCTGAATCTCTTTCAATCACAAAGACCACAGAGTATACTCTTTAACAGACTTCATGTGATGGTCGTAGGAAATTATTCATAAATGGGCTTGAATGAGAACAGAGTAGAAGTCTCTTAGTCTTGGTCTAAGTTATAAGTAGGTAATTCAGTGTTTATGGGGCTGAGCTGCAAATACCAGAAACATCCTGTGACAGAGGTGGTGCTATACAGGGTAGGTGTAAGTATATATACAGTGTGAGTCAAAAGTCCCATGACACTATTATTTCAGAAACAAAAGGGAAAATGACATAATTGAATACCCCAACAAGTAATGGGTGAGGGGGTCTATCTCTTAGACTACATCTGTCTTGAAAGTGATCATATTGTATAATAGGCAAGTTTTTTTCCAGTGGGAAGGTGGTCATGTAGCATATCAAAGAAGACCAGAATTGTCTTAGAAATAGATTGCCACAACCGTATTCGTAATATCTCTTGTGATTCAAATGTTATCAACACAGAAAGTTGCAATAACAACCGGGAATGTTCCCTGTGATGCGCAGCTATTTGACATGTTCAGTGTGCTATCCTTGGTGCTGAACGCAGAAGGCACTGGATCCAATTGTAATGATAATTTTCTCTGTTGATAACTTTTGAAACCTTAGAGATATTGCAAATCTGAGACAACTCTGTTTTTTTCTATTTGACCACTTTTCCATTGAAAATACTTGCCCTTGATCCAAAATGGCATCATGTTTCAGTCATAGCTTAAAAGATAGGACACCTCACCCAAAACTTCCTGCGGCATTCAGATATGTCATTTTCTCTTTTGTTTTTCCTGTTTTTTCTGGGACTTTGGACTTACCCTGTTGGTCCAGGTTTTGTGTTATGTCAGCTAGTAGGGTTTTTTTTGTAGAATAAAATTTAAATGGAATCTAAAGATTTTAATTTTTTTTTTTTTACAAAAACAGCATCTCTCTTGTCTGTAAGTAAAGTCATATATTGCAGTTCAGCTCCATACACTTCAATGACTCTCAGTGAAGTACCAGGCACAGGATGCTACGGTTACTGGGAGAAAAGCGGACGTTTATTAACATGGCAACCTATTTAAGTCAAGTTAATGCCAAATTCCTCCATTCACTTGCTTCTTTATAGTAATGATCCACTTCTTTTATAGAAACATTCCTCTGCAGAGCATCTTGTCTAGGATGACTGACTCTTGTCCTCAGCCAGACAGTATTGATATTTGTTTTACTTTAATTGTTCAGCAATGGATGAAGATAATTGAGGATCCTATTAAAATGGTTCTTAATGGCCATATCCCTTTGATGAATAGACAAGTCATTTTGCCCCCTTTTATTAAAGAGCATTTGCTACTTGAGATCAAACAGATGTGGAATGATCATTGAGGGACTAGTATCTGAGGTATTTATGTAAAAGCATTGATTCATGTGAAATGACTATTCTGTAGATAGACACTACTTGTTGTACAATGGGGAGATATAATGATCTATCATCACATGATTGTCTTAACAAGTGTATTTATTTATTTATTTATTTGCTTTCTATGCCATGTAATAACAAGGAAAAAATACACTTTCAATAAAATATTGTATTTAATACAAGTTATAAGCTTAAATGATGCTTATGGAAGGGTATACTAGGAGTACAAACAGGGCTGTCATGGCAAGCGAACAGAACCCCTAATTGTGCTGTGGGCGGAGGGTAAGGGCGACTAGGAACAGACCGCAGTCCCAGTATGTAATCACTTAGGTGACACGGTCACATTTACTACAACTTCTAAATGGTTTAATGACCGAAATCAGAGCTGTCACTAACTCAGTGGAGAAAATAGTGGATCCACTGGTCACCGCAGGGAGTTGGCGTAGCCTATGACGAGGAGCGGTGTCTAAGGGGCCCATTGTCTTCATCAGAGCCCGATGCAAAGCGGGAAGGACTTGGCTGCAGGGTAACTCTCAGGTTGCTACCCTCGACGTAGGCCCCAGCGGTGAAAGCCGAAGTGGTATGCACGGAACAGGCCGGAACACAGAGAGGTACCACAGGATGACTGGCAGGCGAGGTTGGAATGAAGTCAGCAGAAGAGGTAGGCAGGAAGCAAACGGGTGCAGACTATGGCAGAAACGTAAGACTGACGTATGACGTAGACAGGAACCAAACGTTAGTTAGGGACACCAACAACAGAGCAGGAAGTGGCACCCTAAGGAAGCTCCTGCAAGAATGGGATTGGAGGAGCAATATTACCTGTTGTGCGCTGGTCCTTTAAATGCAGGGAACTGACGTGCGCGTGCCCCTAGAGGGGAGGAAGATGCAGAGGTGCGCACCTGCTGAGGAGGAAGCAGGACAGGAGCAGGTGAGCAACCAGCAGCCCTGGGCACAGCGTGGGAATAAGCAGGAGCCGGGTAACGGACATGCTTGCGGACGTGCTTGCGGCCTGGGAGTCGGACCGCAGCACAAGCCGTTACAGTACCCCCCCCCTTAGGGCCCCTCCCACCTCGGGACCGAAG
The DNA here is from genome assembly GCA_025379985.1 of Phyllomedusa bahiana. Classification (NCBI taxonomy): domain Eukaryota; kingdom Metazoa; phylum Chordata; class Amphibia; order Anura; family Hylidae; genus Phyllomedusa; species Phyllomedusa bahiana. The sequence goes on along the minus strand of JAODAL010041722.1, from coordinate 23,936 downwards.
CCTGTGAAAACGTTGGATGAGCTTAGGAGCATTGACATTTTCTTGAGGCTCCCAGGATCTTTCTTCAGGAGCAAAGCCCTTCCAATCAATGAGATAATATATTTTACCTCTGGAACGCATCATATCCAGGATCTCATTCACCTCATAGGTATCTTCGGTACTATGAGGTATGGCAGGGGAAACCCTCTTGTGGGAGTACCGGTTGAGAATCAGCGGCTTCAGAAGAGATACGTGAAATGAATTGGGGATACGAAGAGAGGCGGGTAGCCGGAGTTTGTAGGATAACAAGTTGATTCGTTGAAGGATGGAGAAAGGACCAAGGTAGCGTGGAGCAAACTTTAAAGGGGTGGTCTCGCTACAAAGAATAGCTTTCAAATTGTAGGGAACACAAAATAAAGACATTTTCCAAATATATTGCATTGTTCCTCTGTTTTTCCCTAAAGAGATACAAGTGAATTTATTACCTCCTTGGCTATTTCAGTTCCCTCAGTAACCGACCTGTAAACAAATCTCCTGGGGCTGTTTGTTCAATGAGATAACAGAGAGTGAGTCATCACACAGGTCAGCAGTGTCTGTCAGTGTCCTGTGCTGCCAGACAGTAAAAAGCTTGATTTATCTCAAGTAAACAGCTCTGTAATTAGGGCTTTTGTTTTGGGGATCAGATAAGAAGTCCTTCAAGTAGTTTGAGAAGCTAATCTAATCTAATTAGCATCTGAAAGCACAACATAGCTGTACAAGCATGGAGCTTATGCAAATTAGTATGAACCAGGAAGTGACAGAGAATTTCTTTCATGCATTCTTTGAAACCCTGTGGGGAGACAACTCCTTTAAGCTTGGTACTCGGAGACGGATGTGTTTGGAGGAGAGACAAACTTTATCTCCAGGCTGGAAAATGGGAGGTGCTATCTGCCTATTATCTGCTTTTTTCTTAAATTGGGCAGAAGCTTGAAGCACGATTTGACAGACAAGCTGCCATATTTGTAGGAAGTCGCATACTTGGGCATTGGCTGCTGGAACTTCCAAGGAAATCGAGAGTGGCAGAGGAAGAAGAGGATGCTGCCCGAATACCACGTGAAAAGGAGACTTCCCGTATGATTCGCTAGGATGATTATTGTACGCGAGCTCAGCCCAGGGTAATAGAGATACCCAGTCATCTTGATGGGCGGAAGCAAACTGGCGCAGATAATTCACCATGGTCTGGTTGAATTGTTCCACTTGACCATTGGACTGTTGGTGATAGGCTGACGAGAAGTCCAGTTTAATTTGCAGAAGGGAACAGAGGGCATGCCAGAAACGAGAGGTGAACTGGAATCCTCTATCCGAAACGATATTGGCAGGCATCCCGTGCAGACGAAAGATGTGTTTCACGAACAGGGTGGCCAACTGTGGAGCCGATGGAAGACCTGGCAGCAGTGTGAAATGCGCCATTTTAGAAAAACGATCCACCACGACCCAGATGACTGAACACCCCTCAGAGAATGGAAGGTCCGTAACAAAGTCCATAGCAATGTGGGTCCAAGGTGCTTCTGGTACTGGAAGTGGGGACAGGAACCCAGCAGAGGTTGCAGTCGGGGCTGCTTAATTTTGATCAGATATGGCGAAAGAGTCTCAAAGTCTTTTAATGTCTGAAGATGGGCCCATAATGCTTCTTAGGATTTCGACGTAGTGTATTGCCCTTTTTGCAGAAATGTGCCGCTGGTGGCGGTCTGTGTGTGTATACGTATACGTGGCACCCAGGTTTGCATACGTTTTTTCAGAAATGTTTTTGTGTGCAGAAACATACGTTATACTTGGTGTACATTGATTTTCCCCTATAGGGAAAGGAAGGGGTGCTTCCATTTTGGGCTTCTGTCCCCGCCCACTCTCACAGGCTGTCATAAGAAGGGCAGCTTTGCAGGTTGGGTGTTTTTTATTTTTTCTCTCTGAATAATGGAGGTCGGTGACCCAGTGAGAGGCCTGATTGGCTCGATTGAGAGGTAAAGATAGGATAGGACTGCCCGATTTGAGACCACGTTGAAGTCGTGGGCAGCTTAAACATGTTCTGATCATGATATGTGAACCGAGAGTCTCAAAGTTTTTTCATGTATGATAGATAGCATAAATGCTTCTTTAGGGATTTCGACGTAGTGTATTGCCCTTTTTGCAGAAATGTGCCGCTGGTGGCGGTTTGTGTGTGTACATGTATAATTACATGTGTGCCGCAGCCCTGCCAGTGGCACCCAGGTTTGCATACGTTTTTCAAAAAATGTTTTTGTGTGCAGAAACATACGTTAAAACTTGGTGTACATTGATTTTAACCTATATGGAAAGGAAAGGGGTGTTTCCCCATTTTGGGTTTCTGTCCCCGCCCACTCTCACAGGCTGTCATAAGAAGGGCAGCTTTGCAGGTTGGGTGTTTTTATTTTATTTTTTCTCTTCTGAATAATGGAGGTCGGTGACCCATTTGAAGGCCTGATTGGCTCGATTGAGAGGTAAAGATAGGATAGGACTGCCCGTTTGGAGACCACGTTGAAGTCGTGGGCAGCTTAAACATGTTCTGATCATGATATTTTGAACCGAGAGTCTCAAAGTTTTTTTCATGTATGATAGATACCCATAAATGCTTCTTTAGGGTTTTTCGACGTAGGTATTGCCCTTTTTGCAGAAATGTGCCGCTGGTGGCGGTCTGTGTGTGTACATGTATAATTACATGTGTGCCGCAGCCCTGCCAGTGGCACCCAGGTTTGCATACGTTTTTTCAGAAATGTTTTTGTGTGCAGAAACATACGTTATACTTGGTGTACATTGATTTTAACCTATATTGGAAAGGAAGGGGTGCTTCCATTTTGGGTTTCTGTCCCCGCCCACTCTCACGGGCTGTCATAAGAAGGGCAGCTTTGCAGGTTTGGTGTTTTTTATTTTTTCTCTCTGAATAATGGAGGTCGGTGACCAGTGAGAGGCCTGATTGGCTCGATTGAGAGGAAAAGATAGGATAGGACTGCCGATTTGAGACCACGTTGAAGTCGTGGGCAGCTTAAACATGTTCTGATCATGATATTTTGAACCGAGAGTCTCAAATTTTTTCATGTATGATAGATAGCATAAATGCTTCTTTAGGGATTTCGACGTAGTGTAGGAACCCAGCAGGTCGCAGCCGGGAGCTCTTATTTTGTGCGCAGTTGGGACAAGCAGCCACAAAGTCTTTAACGTCCTGCGCGAAGGGGAGGGCCACCAGTAATGCCGGGCTATCAGATCAAGGGACTTGCGGTATCCCGGGTGACCAGCAATCCGAGATGCATGGCTCTAGGACAGGATTCGCCTCCTTAGCGCAGAGCGCACAAAGGACCTACCGGGAGGGATCTCGCGCAGCTTTATGCCCGCAAGGACAAGCCGATCAGGAGGGATGAGAAATTGGGGATCTGGTGCAGAATCAGCAGCATCCGAGGCCCTGGATAATGCGTCCGCCTTGACGTTTTTGGCAGCTGGTCAGAAGTGCAGGTTAACCCTTTAAGGTCTAAGCCTGTTTTGGAGTTAAGGACCAAGCCCTTTTTTCAAATCTGACATGTGCCACTTTATCTGTGAATAACTTTTCAACACTTCTACCTATCCATGTGATTCAGAGATTGTTTTCTCGTGACACATTGTGCTTTAATTTAGCAATTAATTTTGGTCAATAAAATTCTTGTTTAGGTGTGAAAAATTTCGAAATGTTGTGAAAATTTGGAAAAATTTGCCATTTTCAAAGTTTCAAAATTTCTGTGTGCAAGACACATAGTCACACTAAACAAAATTGTAAATAATGAACATCTACCATATGTCTACTTTGTGTTGGCATGATTTTTTTTAAACATCCTATTATTTTAAGACATTTGGGGACTTTAAAATAGAGTAGCAAATTTTACAATGTGCAAGAAAATTTGCAGAAAAGAATTTTATTTGATCCACTCCACTTCTGATGTGGTTTTGAGGGGCTGGGATGTTAGAAAACCCCAAAAATGACTCCATTTCAGAAACTAACCCCTTAACATAGTCAAAACAGCATTTAGGAAGTTTATTAACCCTTTAGGTATTTCGCAGAAATTAATGAAAAGTGAAAGTGAAATTTTAACTTTTTTTGCAGATATCCGATTTTTGTTCATTATTCATTGGAACCCCGTAGATTTTACAAGAAATTGCAACTCAATAATGATTCTCCTTATTATGCAGTTTTTAGAAATATCCCACTTGTGGCCCATATGCACTTTTTGACTCTTCCACAGGCCTCAGAATTGAAGGAGCACCTTCTTGTTTTAGAATATTTTTCAGGCTTTATTGTGGTATTGATGGGCAGTGACAGATGTGGGAACAGAAGTTACAAACTGTCTTTTTAACTGATCAGACAGCTATAACAATATGAGTGAGGGGAACAGGGACTTGGCAATGAAGGGGTTAATTTTTTGTGTGTTTTTCACTGTATGAGCCAGTGATGATCACTGGCAGAAAATTGCTGGAACTTGAAAGTGGCAAACTGTCTGATCAGACAGCTGCCACAAATAGATCACAGGGGCAGAGATTAGGCAGTGGAGGGGTTAATAAAGTATTTCAGGCTGTGACAGCCCAGATCACAGTACAGGGCACTAGGACCCAGCACAGAAATACCATCTCCTCACTCTCTCTCACAGAGCAGAGCCCAGGGATGTGAATCAGCTGTAATGGGTGAGTCAGCAGACTGACTGACCAATCCCAGTGATCCTTGGCACTGGGGATCAGGGGACTGCAATGATTGATCACCTGCTTGTGTAAATGTGCTAATTAGCTGTCAGAAACAGCAATTAGCATAGAGCTTTCATCTTATCTCTGCACAGGGAGACAGAAAGCTTTCATGACTTTCCTGGAATGTCAGGGTGCATTAACAGGCAGTGAACCATGACCTCCATGAACGTCAGGGTGCCTTAAAGGGTTAAAGATGAAGCGGGAGAAGAACAAGGACCAATGGTCCTAGCGAGGATTCAGGCGACGAGCTGTATGCAGGTACAGGAGGTTTTTATGGTCCGTATATATGATAATAGGATGAAGGGCACCCTCCAAAGGATGTCGCCATTCTTCCAAGGCTAGTTTAATGGCCAGAAGTTCTCTGTCCCCGACAGCATAGTTCTTCTCCGCTGGAGAAAAGGTACGAGAGAAAAACCCAAAGGAAACAAGCTTGTCCTTGGAGGACTTCTGGAGGACAACCCCGGCACTGACGGAGGAAGGATCAACTTCAAGGTACAAAGCTTTCTCCATATCCGGGTGATGAAGTACTGGGGCAGAAGTGAAGGCAGATTTTAGTCGGGTAAAGGCTTCTTCTGCTTCGGGGGTCCACAGGCGAGGGTTACTACCTTTGTTGGTGAGAGCGACGATAGGCGCCACAAGTGTAGAAAAGTGCGGGATAAATTGGCGATAATAATTTGCAAAGCCAATAAAGCGCTGGATAGCCCGTAGGCCAATGGGAAGTGGCCAGTTAAGCACAGCTGATAGCTTATCTGGGTCCATCTGGAGACCTTGCGAAGAGACAATGTATCCCAGGAAGGGCAAGCTGGAGCGCTCAAATAAACACTTTTCCAATTTGGCGTAGAGGTGGTTGCGCCGAAGGCGGGCGAGGACCTGGCGGACATGAGACCAATGAGACTCGAGATCCAGAGAGTAGATAAGAATGTTGTCTAGGTAGACCAGAACACAGTTATATAGCAGATCACGAAATATGTCGTTTACAAACTCTTGAAAAACAGCCGGAGCGTTACAGAGTCCAAAGCGCATGACCAAATATTCACAGGTGTTAAATGCGGTCTTCCATTCGTTTCCCCGGCGGATGTGGATTAGGTTGTAGGTTCCCCGGAGATCCAGTTTAGAGAAGACTGTGGCTCCCCGGATTCTGTCAAATAGTTCGGAAATTAGGGGCAATGGGTAACGGTTCTTGATGGTGATCAATACAAGGCCGCAGAGATCCATCCTTCTTTTCAACAAAGAAAAATCCTGCCCCCGTGGGGGAGGATGACTTGCGAATGAAGCCTTTCGCCAGGTTCTCCTTTATGTATGCCGACATTGCTTCAGTTTCAGGCCGAGACAGTGGATATACCCTACCGCGGGGAGGGGAGGTACCGGGCTGCATTTCAATAGGGCAATCATTGGGGCAGTGAGGTGGCAGCCCCTCAGCTTGTTTCTTGCAGAAAACATCAGCAAATTATTGGTAGGGCAACGAGTGCCCAGGGAGAGAAGGAACTGCTGACCGCAGATTAGACACACCCACAAGATGAGGAGGAGGCAAAAAGGTGATGCAGGAGGAGTGACACCGGTTGCTCCAGCGTAGTACTTCACCGGTGTTCCAGTCAAGGTGAGGACTAAGCCTGCATAGCCTGGGTAGTCCCAGGAGGAGCGAGCTAGAGGATGAGGAAGGAGATGTTTTCCTGATGAAGAACTCCCACACGCAGGGTGAGAGGTAGAGTGCGATGCCGGATGACACACGAGAGAACCTGTCCATTCACAGAGGAAACAAAGAGGGGCTGAGCCAAGGGTACCACCGGCAGCTGGAATTTGGAGACCAAAGAAGGATGGATGAAGTTTACTGCCAACCCAGAGTCGACAAAGGCGGCCACTTGAAGACTGGAACCAGATAGCAGGATTAAGCTGACCGGCATGGTCAGCGGTGGAGGGGTAGCTTTCTCACCCAGGTTCGCCTCTCCCACAAAACCTAGGCTCTGGAGTTGAATAGGCCGCTGAAAACAGGTGCCAAGCGAGGAAATCTGCGAGATCGGAAAACTTCATGCTGCAAGCGAACTTCTTGTTGATGCTCCACAAAACGGACATCAATGCGGGTGGCCAGGGTGATGAGGTCATCCAGACTAGTGGGTAGGTTGCGCCCTGCAAGTTCATCCTTGATGCGACCGGCCAAACCTTCCCAGAAGGTCGAAATCAGGGTCTCATTGTTCCATGCCAACTCAGAAGAAAGGGTCCGGAACTGTACAGCATACTGTCCTACTGTAGAGTCACCCTGTCGGAGCCGGAGAAGTGCGGAGGCCGCAGAGGAGGCACGGCACGGTTGATCAAAAACCTTACGGAAGGCTGCCAGGAAGTTAGTCAAGTTGGAGGTCAACGATTCCCCTTCTCCCATAGGGGAGTAACCCATCCCAGAGCTTCACCAGAAAGCAGAGAGATAATAAACACCACCTTTGCCCTGTCTGTGGTGAACTGGTGACTCCAGACTTCAAAATAAATTGTGCATAGATTCAGAAACCCACGGTAGGCCTTGGGGTCACCACTGTAGCGGGGAGGCAGCGGCAGGTGCAGAGAAGGGCTGCTGGGTATGGCAGTTACAGCCACTGGAAAATGGACAGGTACGGCAGTCAGAGCCTTAGGAAGATGAGCCGCCAGGTTCTGCAACATCGTGAAAAGCTATTCTTGACGAGCGCCCTGGCGTGTAATTCCAGCTGCAAGACTTTAGGCGTCAGGTAGCACGGCTTCGGCGGGATCCATGGCCCAGTTGTACTGTCACAAACTCAGTAGAGAAAATAGTGGATCCACTGGTCACCGCAGGGAGTTGGCGTAGCCTACGCCGAGGAGCGGAGACTAAGAGGCCCCTTGTCTTCACCGGCGCCCAACGCAAAGCAGGAAGGACTAAGCTGCAGGGTAACCCCCAGGTAGCTACCCTCGACATAGGCCCCAGCGGTGACAGCCGAAGTGGTATGCACGGAACAGGCCGGAACACAGAGAGGCACCACAGGATGACTCTTAGGTTTGGTTGGATTGAAGTCAGCAGAAGAGATAGGCAGGAAGCAAACGGGTGCAGACTATGGCAGAAACGTAAGACTAACATATGACATAGACAGGAACCAAACGCTAGGTAGGGACACCAACAACTGGACACAGAGAGCAGGAAGTGGCGCCCTAAAGAAGCTCCTGCAAGAATGGGATTGGAGGAGCAATATTACCTGTTGCACGCTGGCCCTTTAAATGCAGGGAACTGACGTGCGCGCGCCGCTTGAGGCGAGGAAGATGCAGAGGTGCGCACCTGCTGAGAAGGAAGCAGGACAGGAGCAGGTGAGCAACCAGCAGCCCTGGGCGCAGCGTGGGAATGAGCAGCAGCCGGGTAACGGACGTGCTTGCGGCCTGGGAGTCGGATCGCAGCACGAGCCGTTACACTATCTCTAATCCCAGTAGCTAGTGGTGGGTGCCAGCCAGTGATCCTGCTCTGTACCTGCTTAGTGATGCTAGAATATACAAATTTGTCCTGGTGCGCTTAGAGGTTAAGGGGTTCACCTTTTAGAAAAATCACTATTCACTAGAAGAGTATCTTGACAATTAAATGATTGCCCTGTTGTAATCTGTGAAAACCTGGCAGTAAGCATTCATTTTCCATGCAACGACACCACAGGTTTAATTTAGTATTACACTTTGTCTAGTAACATCTATGTAATGAAGAACAAGACAGGTCTTACTTTTTCACTCTGGGAAAAAGTTTACGATCTTAAACATATGTAGCATCTCCATCTCGTTAATCAGAATTCCCTAACACAGTATATGTCACTGCACCTGTAAGTCATGCATGGCTTAAACATGCTTATCTTCTCTTCCAAAATACATCAGTTAAAAGTATGATTATTACCATACATACAGACTATGATATTACAGCACAGAAAGTGATCTTAAAGGGGTTGTCTCACTATATTATCTAACCTCATTCCTGTTTTCTTGGTTTCATTTTGAATTCAGGGGCATGTTTATTGGCTTCTACTAGGCTGCAGTAGAAACCAGGTCTGTAGCTATAGCGACCAGTGCTAGCAGCCTATCATGAAAGATTGAACAGGTCTGTAGCTATAGTGTCCTGAGGAGCTGGTGCAGCCCATACAAGAGGGGATATCTCAGAAAAGGTAGGGCACTGTTAATAGACACATATTGCAAAGTGACTTGTTTTTGCAAGATCGTTAACATAAAAAGCAATCCTTGTAGTGAGACCACCCCTTTAACTTTTTCAATGCTCTCCAAAGGCTTTTTTTTAAGTGATTCAAGTACAGATAACACTGAAAACTGTGATATCACATCAACTTAAACTTGGCTAAATCTGTGTGCTAAAATATTGACTGCTGTTCGTTTTATGAGGTTATAAGTTAATTGTCACTTGAGCAATTAATTGTGATATAGAGAAAAATCTAGCAGTAGAAGATACATACATAACATTTCCAATTTAATTTAGAATCCATATAATTTAGAATCCAGATATTCACAGACCGTTTAAGAGCCCACAAACATTTCAGACGCGTTTCAGACATAGAAAAGGTCTTTAGTCATGGCACATGTAGTAGAAAAGATGGTACTTGCAATATTTCATCTGTGGCTAAACATTTTATTAAAAAAACAGGATTTCCAGATTTATCTTCTGCTGCTGGATTTTCTTTATATGTTGCTTATGACACGTGAACTAGAACGGCTTTCTGGGCAGCTACAAGGCTGTTAGATATTTCTCTACAATGATGAGTTGGTATATGGCATCTACACTTTAATGTAATGCCCAGTTGATCATAGATGATTTCATGAACATGGGATCAGTACAGTAGATATCACATTTTATATAGAGAACTGGTTTAATGTTTTAGACCACATGATTCATTTTTGGAGTAAATAGAGTTATTTATTTCAGTAAATTGGACGGTTTTTATTATTTAAAAAACATCAAAGTTTTTTTTTTTTTACAAAAGCAATGCCAGACTTGCTACTGGTATTGCAGTTCAGCCCCACTTATGGAATGGATCTGTGCTGCAATACTTGACACAAGTGGTGCTGTTTCTGAATGCAGACCCTTTTTATTTTTGTTTATGGAGTATCAGGACATAAAGTAATGGAGGTTTTAACATCTGTAAGCAACCAGCAGGAAAAGTAGTGAATGGAAGATATGTCCCTAGTAGGATGAAGTGGTAGAGAAGTTCCGAGATGTAAAGGAGGTCGATCCAGTGGTACATCACAGCCTTTGCAAACATCGCCGTGGCAGCAGGAGAACTGCACTAGTGGGGCCAACAAGGAACCGGACCAGCGATTTAGAAAAGTAACCATAGATTACTTATAGTTTAGTATTTTAGAATAGCTGCTGTGCAGCTTTATTGGGCTGTCTTTTTTCTGAACAGCTGTAGCGTCTGAGGGCGGCTCTTCAACCCTCCGGTCCAGGCTTTACTGGTGTTCCTAGGCCTTTAAGAAAGCCTGTGCAGGAGGAGACCTGATGCTAAGTAGTGTTTGGGAGCCCTTTTCTCCAGAGGGTGCTGAGCAGGAGAGAGGTGCCTGCTGCTGACCACTTAACCAGACCAGTGGGTCTGTGATCTAGAGACTTCACCAGCCACACGGTGGTGTACATGTTTTGTTCCCTGTTTGGATGCTGAACTTAAGTTTCGTTTTGCTGCATGTTAAACGGCTGCGGTAAGCCTCCTGCATAGGACTGTCTGTTTTTGGCTGTTTGTTTGTGCCGAACAAAATAAAACCCTGTTTTTTTGTTGCAACCAACCCGCTTGTGCCTGCCTCTGTGACCGCTAATCCCCACACATCATAAACATTGATAGGACATGCCATCAATCTGGGACCCGCACCTATCTCCAGAATGGGTGCTCAAAATTTTCTGATCAGAATGGAAAAGTGTCTGTGCTTCCATGGAATTCATTCAATGGAATTTCCTAGTCCTATTGGTATGCCATCAAACCCTTTTAAGATAAAACACTTTTAAGAGCAACTAAGTTTTGGGGTTTTGATTGCTATGTAGTAAGTCAGTAATGGCTTTTTGGACCCTTAGGGCATGTCCCCACGGCAAGGGTTTTCGGGCGTTTTTTCAGCCGGTTTGCGGTTTTCAGACCGCCTGAAAAACTGGATGAAAATGAGCACAATTGTGCTTTATGGAAAACCCGCGGTCCGCTCAAAAAACATTTAGCATGTTCATTCTTCCGTCCGGTTTCCGGACAGAATATGGACACCTCAATAGAAGGTGGGAGGGCTGTTCTCCGCTCATCGCGGAGAAAAGCTGTCCCCCCCGCGGCCGTAGGGACGGCCGCAAAACAGGACAAATACCGTCCGGAAAACCAGCTGGTATTTGTCCTGTGCCATATGAACGCAGCCTTATAATCCGTATTGCAACTAGAAAACCAATCCTGCCACCCATGGTTCTTAGATCTACAAGAGGATGGGTGTTATGGCCATCAACCAGCATTTGAAAGTGGTCATATTAGGGCTGTCTGAAACTGGCCTGATCCTGTGCCTTGCCCAAAATGACCAATCACACAAATAAATCTTTATATTATGGGCTGCAAGTAGTTATAAAATGATTTGTTTCATTAATGAATATGCTCTTATTTGCACACTAGAATAGTCCACAGTAATCCAAATGGTATTTTCTAATTAAGATATTTTGCCCTGAGACCATAAATAGCTCCAGGCCTAATTACTGTGAGCATGTTGCTGGCATACATAGAGGTTGCTAAACTCACGGTTATTAATGATAATGCATGAAACTGTCATACTGGTAATTAGCACGCACATATATGAGAGCTTTCCCCTTGAAAGTGATTACAACCTGTGTTGTCTTTTCATTAGCACTCTGCACCAACTAAATTGCTGAAGTTGTGCCATCTGAAAGCTTTTACTACCACTATACCTTAAATGTGATTAATTTATTCATTGGTAATGCAGGAACAAACGTCACATACATGCACTATTTGTAATTGACTCTGTTGGTTATATTTATATCCTATTATCGTAAGCAGACACATAAAGAAGACATCAGCTTTTTATTTATGGATATAGAAACAATGTGTATTATGCTATAATTAATTTAATTATAACAATGCTAAAAAAAAATAGGCCACCCAAAAATTCCCCAGTGAGTTGGTTTTTAAAGGGGTGCTCTTATCATGCTGTTTCACAAAGCCTGCTCTTTATAGCCAGCTTCAGATTCTCACTTCCTAATCAGGCTATTGGTTGATCTATAGCAGTGATTGGCGTATCAGCTGTGCTACTCCTAGCTGAGACTGTATTTTTTAATTAGATAATTTTTATTAAATGATATATACGGATACAGAATAGAACATTTGTTTCCATTATTTGTTACATCAAGATACGTACATATACAATCATTTTGCTTTTTAGATAAAAAACACTGAAAGTGTATGAATATGCCAATATGTGTACCATTTATCTTGATTAGAGATGGGCGAATTTCCCGAAATTAGTTTCGTTCACTTCGCCGAATTTCTCTGCAAAAAATAACTTCGTTCCAAATTACTTTGTGACGAATAACATTAAAAAAAAGCTATTTACAGGCTGCACAGAGCCTGCAGGGTGCTGTCAGAAACGTTGTTGCCATGCTTAAATATGCAGAGGGACGCTTGGGTTTGGTCTTCATACAATGTTGGTTTTAGTATGACCACGCAGATGACTGCCGCCGCTCTTAGAATCGCTTCCACAATAAAATGCATGGGCACTTAAGAGGGCAAAACTGACCAAAACAAAAACTGAAGGGGGAATGTAGCCTGATAAAGTCTGAGCGCCGTGAAAAAAAAAACAGCTGGTGGGCTCAGGTTGCAACATCGAGGGACAGCAGATTGTGGAGGTTGACGGCGGCAAGACACAGAAAGCATGAGGTCAGACAGTGGCACAATGATATTCTGGAGGTGTCAAAAACAGGAATAGGCCACGTGTGGGACAAGACACAGTGTGGAGGTCCACGGGCAGCAGCCACCGGCAGCCGAGCATGAGGTAGGACAGTGGCACAATGATATTCTGAGGTGGCAAAAACAGGAAAATGCACAGAGTGGGCAATGACACAGTGTGGAGGTTCAAGTCATGCAGCACGAGCAGCAGCATGAGTTCAGCTTTATTCACAATCATACATTCTTTTCCACCCACCATCTACGTTTCCACCTGATATTACATCATATCTATTCCTTATACTTCTTATCCTAATCTTACCTTCTCCTATTCCCCCATACCAAATTATTATTCCACCCCCTTCCACTTTCCTTTAGTCATGTGTGTTAAATGTATTTAAGAGAGTTGTCGACTGCTTTATTCGTTATGATTAATATCTAACTATGCCTCTACTTATGGTTGATATCTAAATTGTAATGTGTGAATTTACGTGGTTGTGTGGATATTATTTACAACATACATACTATCACACTATACTCCACCATATCAAAAACCAAAAAACAAATATTTCAAAATTTTATAGAATTCAAGTAGTGGTAAGAGGTATGAAGGTCGTATACATCTCAGCCAAGATATACGTATGCTTGTGGTGGATATTCGCTCGGGAATTTGAGCTTATGGTCTTGTGGTGGGCTTTAGGCTGTTGCCGTTCCTTACCTTTCTGGAAGAGTGGTGGGCGTGTCGTTAAGGGGCCGTGTGCTAGTAGGGTGGTTATGAGGCGGCGAACAGGTGGTTTAGTGGGCACACAATTGCACAGAGTGGTGGGGGTGTTTGAGGGCGAACGTCGAGGTGAACGGCTGCAGCCACAGCAGCCAGCAGATGAGGTAGCGTGCGACGAGTGGCACAAGTTGTGACCCACAGTTTTGTAGGTCACGCCTGCCACCCAGCCATCAGCTGCTCCCACAATGACCCGGGTCAGACAGTGGCGTCAAGCAAGATGTGGTTTTCTTTCTTGGCGTCAGGACCGCCGCCCGTTAGACACATAGTGTATTGTCTCTCATCCATACCAGGACCTGACTCTTGTGGAGAGGACACGCTCAATCTTCTGGCGCTGTGGGTAACAATGACAACAGGTGTGTATAAGCTTGGTGGTTCGCGAACTCTTGTGGCGAGTTCTAAGACAAGCAGCACATGAGGTCAGACAGTGGCACATCACACAGTGTGTAGGTCACTGGCCCAGCAGCCCAACAGCAGCAGCATGAGGTCAGACAGTGGCACAATGACACGTGTGTAAGAACGGCAGCAGCACAGCAGCAGCATGAGGGCAGGACAGTGCACAATGACACAGTGTGTTAGGACACTGGCAAGCAGCCACAAGCAGCAGCATGAGGTCAGGCTAGCTGGCAACAATGAATTCTGGAATGGTGGCAAAAACAGGATTCAGGCCACAGAGTGGGACCAATGACACAAGTGTGGAGGTCCACGCAGCAGCACCCAGCGAGCAGCATGAGGTTCAGGCACAGTGGTACAATCACATTCTGGAGGTGGCCCAAAAACGGAGTAGGGCCCAGAGAGTGGAACAATGATCACAGTGTGTAGGTCACCGGCAGCAGCCCACAGCTGCAGCATGGAGGTCAGACAGTGGAAATGAAAGAGTGTTGTAGGTCACGGGCAGCATTCCACAGCGCAGCATGAGGTCAGGACAGTGTCACAATGACAGTTGTGTAGGTCACGGGCAGCAGCCACAGCAGCAAGCATTACGATAGGTCAGACAGTGGCACAAGGACATTCTGACGGTGGTAAAGGGTGAAAAACAGGGAGGTAGGCCACAGAGTGGGGAATCAATGACACAGTGTGGAGGTACGGCAGCAGCCACAGCAGCAGCATGAGGTCAGGCAGTGGCACCAATCTACATTCTTGAGTTGGCAAAAACAGGAGTAGGCCACAAAGCGGGGACAATGACACAGTGTGTAGGGTCACGGGCCAGCAGCCACAGAGCTAGCATGAGGTCAGACAGTGGGCACAATGACATGTGTGTAGGTCACGGCAGCAGCCACAGCAGACAGCATGAGGTCGACAGTGGACCAATGACACAGTGCTGGTAGGTCACGGCAGCAAGCCACAGCAGCACATGAGGTTCAGACAGTGGCACAATGACACAGTGTGTAGGACACGGCAGCAGCCACAGCAGCAAGCATATGAGGTCAGACATGTGGCACAATCGACCTCGCATCTGCTGGAGGTGGCAAAATGGACAGGTGAGTTATAGGGCCAACAGTGTTGGGAACAATCGGACCACATCAGTTGTGCCTAGGTTCAGTCAGCAGCCACAGTCTCAGCAGCATGTGGTCTAGACAGTGGCACAATGACACAGTGTGATAGGTTCACGGCAGCAGCCACAGCAGCAGCTGAGGGCGAATTAGGCTGGCGGTGGCACAATACACATTCTGGAGGTGGCAAAAATCTGGAGTAGGCCACAGAGTGGGAACATGACCAGTGTTTTTAGGTCACGGCAGCAGCCACAGCAGCAGCATGAGGTCAGACAAGTGGCACAATCACACAGTGTGGAGGTCACGGCAGCAGCCACAGCAGCGAGCATGAGGTTCAGGCAGTGGACAATGACCCCATTTGGGAGGTGGCAAAAAAGCAGGGTAGTAGACCATCAGGAGTGGACAATGCAAAGTGTGTAGGTCACTGCAGCAGAACACAGCAGCAGAATGAGGTCAGAACAGTGGCACAATGACGTTGTTGGTCACGGCAGCAGCCCACAGCAGCCAGCATGAGGTCAGACAGTAGTGGCACAATGACACAGTGGTGTAGGTCACTGGGCAGCAGCCGCACAGCAGCAGCCATGAGGTCAGACAGTGGCACAATGACCACAGTGTTGTAGTCACGGCAGCAGCCACAGCAGCAGCATGAGGTAGACAGTGGCACAATGACGACAAGTGTGTAGGTCACGGCAGCAGCCACGAGCAGCAGCATGAGGTCAGGACAGTTGCACAATGACATTCTGGCAGGTGGCAAAAACAGGATGTAGGCCACGCAGTGTGGGACAGATGAACACAGTGTGTAGGTCACGTCAGCAGCCACAGCATGGAAGCATTGTGGTCAGACAGTGGCACAATGACACAGTGTGTAGGTCACGGCAGCACCCACAGCAAGCAGCATGAGGTAGGACAGTGGCACAATGACATTCTGGAGGTGGCAAAAAACAGGAGTAGGCCCCCCAGAGAATGGGGACAATGACACAGTGTGGAGGTCACGGCAGCAGCACAGCAGCAGAAATGAGGTCAGGCAGGGGCACAATCACATTTGGAAGGTGGCAAAAAAACAGAGTAGGCCACAGGTGGGACAAATTACACAGGTGTAGGTCACGGCAGCAGCCAGAGCAGCAGCATGAGGTCAGACAGTGGCAAAATTTCACAGAGTGTGTAGGTCACTGGCAGAGCCACAGCAGCGAATGAGGTCAGCAGTGGCACAATGACATTCTGGAGGTGGCAAAAACAGAATAGGCCACAGAGTGGCACAATGACAGAAGTGGAGGTTGACGGGCAGGAGCAACAGCATGGGGTCAGGGTGCACAATGACAAAATGTGGAGGTCACGGCTGCAGCCACAGCAGCACATGAGGTAGACAGGGGCACAATGACAGAGTGTGGGGGTGGGTGGCAATCCCAAAGTCCCTGGTAAAGATGGTTGGGGGCAGATGGAGAAAACTGTCAGCAGATGTGTGTGCATCAGGCTGGGGTGGCGGCATCAGAATAGTGGCTGAGGCAGGTAGTTTGAAACCAACTCATTTCTCACAGTTTGGGTGAGCATCATGGCTGATGTAGTCTGACGCCTAAGCATTGGTGTGTGGAAATCCTGGCATCCACGCCTGATTCATCTTGCACAAAGGTCAGTCGTTCCACATTTCCCCTGGACAAGCGGGTTCTCCTTGGGGTAACGATGGGCCCCCCCGCACTGAACACCCGCTCTGATCCACACTACTGGCCGGGCAGGACAGCTTTCTCCACTGCAAACTCGGCAAGTTGCGGCCACACATTCCCGTTTGGCTGCCCAGTAGTCCAGCAGATCTTCTAAACTTGGGTTGGGAGAGTGCTTTCCAAGTAGGCCACCAACCCGTTGGTTAGGTCTGCTCAAGTCCTGCTGCTGCTGGCCGTTGGGCCCCCCTCACTAGGGGGTGAAGGAAGCTGCTATCAGTTTACTCCAGACTTAGGTTGCTGCTGATGGAGTGGTACTGCTCCGACCCCCACCTTCCCCCAGCAGCCGCAGCAGTAGTACGTGAGCGCTGAAGGAACCCCCCCGGTCAGACCTGTCAGAGGAGGGGCGATGCCCCCATAGGCAGCGCCAACTGACTACGGAGGATTTCCCTAATATATTTGAGTTTGTCTCCCTCTCAATAGCTGGGAAAAAGGCTCCCATTTTTGGGCCGGTAACGAGGGTCCAATAGGGTGGAGAGCCAGAAGTCATCCCTCTGCCGGATGCGGGCTATTCGGGGTGTCACTAGCCCGGCAAATCAGCATGCTGCGGGCCATCTGCATAAGTGACTCCGAGGGGCTCCATGGCCTCCTCTCACTGTTTACTGCCACGGTGCTTGCGGGTCAACTGCCTCGTCTTCACTAATCTACATTCTTGCTCATCCAGCTGTCTGCTCCTCCATCTCTTGTCACCTGGGTAGAAAATCACTCATTTCACCAGACATTGCTTTGCTCCAATAGTCCTCCTCCTACTACATCCTCCATTTCAGTCCCACCGGACTCATGTGGCGCGAGATGTAGTCGCCACGTCTCAGTCCCCTGCCAGGAAGATTTTCAGCATCGGTTTCCAGGACTGAAGCAGTGGAATGACGTTATTCATCCCGTCGAGTTCCTTTGCGGAATGCACAAATAAAGTGTGCCTACTCGAATGGCCTCAACAAACGGGCAGTGTCACGCATGAGCTGCCACTGGCTGACATCAAAGTTACACTGGGGTGTACTTCCTGTATGCTGGATCATCTAAAAAATCGTTAATGTCCTTTCTCTGTTCATATGTCGGTCCAACATGTGCAGGCTGGATTTCAAGGATGGAAAATTGCATATCAGAGTGTGTTGGGGAGGCCGTTCTGCACGCTGCAACTCGTAGGAGGGTGTTCATGGCTTTGTATACAAATGGGTAAGTGCATGCACACTTTCCTGGCCCATTTTCAGAATGTATCTGAAGATCGGTGGAAGACTTCAGGAACCTTTTCCACAACCATATTGAAAACACGAGTGCGCATGCAGGGGCGCATGGGGGACAATCCTCCTCAATGTTCCTCCCCATTTAGTCCGTCACCATGGTTCGATTTTCAGTTGGCGAGGAGGTGAGGAAAGCCACACATCGATTTTCTTGCTGCTGACGCGGAGCAGTTCCTACACTGTGTGACTTCTGATCGCAGAGGCAGCAAGGTGTTGAACTGCGTGACACCGCTGTGCCCTACACATGTGGTAGGATGGAGCAGTACTTGTGGAGGGCTGAGATGGTGGTGGGAGGAGGACATTGGCGCAGGAGCCGCAGTATGACAACGTGGAGGAGAAAGGCGCCGTCTACTTTCCAAGTTGTCTGGTGAGCCTGGGCCGGAAGCAATCTCACCAGTGGGCGTAAAGGACATGTACTGCCCTGACCGTAGTAGTTACAGCTCCAGACGTCCACGGCTGCCCGTGCACTTGGAAAAAACACCGATAAGCTTCAAGGAATGGCCCTCCTTCTGTTTCTACATATTATTGAATGTGTTGGTACTTGCCTTTTTGGAAGAAATTTGGCTTGGAACTCTCCATCTCGGCTCCGGCACAAGCCATTAGTTCTCTGAACGGTTGCAGATTTCCACCATTTGGAAAGGGAGGGATTGCGCAGTTACCAACAACTTGCGTCAGGTGCCACGGTCAGCTGCTGCAACCTTAGGATGTTTGGACGCATAACTGTTGTCTCTTTGCACAATCGCCGCTGATACGACTGGCTGGCGCACATGGAGTAGCGAGGAGCAGAGAATCTGGATCGGGGGTTGATGCCAATGAAGAAACAGGTCTCCTTTATGCAGAGGTGGTGGAGCCTTGACTGGCTGCAATGGTATGCGTGCCACTGGGCGGCTGCTGCTGCTGCCGTTGCTGCCGGCGGGCAGGTTGGACCACCACATCCTGAGCCACGTTTCTTCCAGGCACCGGATGGTGACGCTAGCATGTGTTGACGCGAGGGCCGTCGGTGCCATCGTTAGACTCCAGGCCTATTTCAACTTTTCTGCTTACAGATTATAATTTACCCATATTCGGCTCCTCGGTGTCTTAGCACAAGAAATTGCCACAAACGCCGAGTATAGGGATTTTTACCCGCCAACGGCTCCTCACTGAGTGACTACTGCGCCCGCGCGTGCCTCGCTTGAGCCCTGTGCCGCCTACTTTCTTGACCTGCGAAAGAGGGTTTTTTACCGTGGCCCTTGGCTCCTGACATCAAAATAACTGATGCTATTCCTGCTGACTCTCGGCCACACGGACCCACTTGCCGGACTGCCGCCGCTGCTGATGCGCAAGCTGTCGCCATCTTCTCTGACGATGATGAAGGCCCTGCCTACCGGCTCCCAAGTGCGGTCGGCTACTTCTTCATATTTTGTGTTTCATCGTCACTTGCTGTCCTATCACCGGTCTTGGTATGCAGAGGCTGACCACTCACAACATGACCTTCCCTTGCCACTTCTCAAACATCCTATACTTGCGGGCACTAATGCAAGAGGCAAGGGGGATATTGGCCCATTTCTTCGTGCACAAGTAGCTGTCTCGGGACTGCCTACTCAAAAATTGTTCCTCCTCGCTATATAGTGGCGACTGAGCCCAGACCACATAGAAGATCTCTGGCTTGAGGGAAACAGGATGGGACAGAGGGGGTTGGGGAGCTGGTGAGGGCCGCTGCCCGCCCCGGGCCATGCCAATATGGTTTGTGTATGACGTTCCCACCGACTTCTTGGCTGGGGTTGTCAGTAGTGTTGAGCGATTGCGTTTGGCTATCGAGATCGATCGATAGTCGATAGTCAGCCGCTATCGATAAGGTTTTTCGATAGATGGGGGGGGGAGCAATCGGATTATGAGCAATTACCATTTAAAGGTATATGGCGAGAGCAAATAAACCGTCTTTTTTCACCCAAACAAGGCTGGAGAAGATGAAAATTAACTTCACAAACAGTCAAATGGATACGTGCTACCATTCTTAGGCTTCACTTAGGTTATAAAGTCACAAGAAAAAAAGTCACAGACCATTCACTATCCTGTCTTGTACCACGCTTTGACCCTTCTTAATACCTGGCATCACCATAAATTAAAAAGTGACAGAAGGCAGTATGATTTGAAACCATCATGTTACTTGAACTGGACATCTGAAAATTTCCCTGTCCTGGAACGCAGCATGAGCCCGAAACCTGCTTGAACCCCAGATTTAAAAAAGTGCGGCAAAAAGGAGTCTTTCAACCAACATTTTTAAGTTGAACTGGACACTAACTTTTATCTGTTCCTTTACCGCAGAATGACCATTAACAACTGTCAGACCCACAGTTTAAAAGAGTGCAGAAAAAGGAGTCTTTAAACCACCATTTTATTTGGGAACGGGACATATTTGTCCCCTGCCCTGGGCCACAGTATGACCATTAAACCTTCGACCCACAGTTTAAAAAGGGGCCGAAAAAAGGGAAAGTCTTTCAACCACCATTTTGTTAAACGGGACATTGATAGAACTGTCCTTTTGGCCACAGCTGCCCCGGGCCCCGGAGTTACGTGGGTGGGGGTGAGGGGCCCAGGTGGCGTCCGAAAATTTATTAACACCTTGTTAAAATCCCTGATGAGCAGCAACAAAAACTTTTCGTGCTAAAGGAGTGCAAGGGGAAGGGGGGGGGGGGGGGGGGGGGGGGGGGGGGGGGGGGGGGGGAGGGGGGGAGGGTGCGGGGGGGGGGGGGGGGGGGGGGGGGGGGGGGGGGGGGGGTGGGGGGGGGGGGGGGGGGGGTGGGGGGGGGGGGGGGGGGGGGGGGGGGGGGGGGGGGGGGGGGCTGGGGGGGGGGGGGGGGGGTTTAGAAACATTAAATGGGAAAAGGTTTTTTAATGGGTTTGGGTAATTTAAATTATTGGTTTTTAAGGGGGGGTTAAAAGGTTAAAAAAGGGGATTTTGTTGGGGAAAATTTTTTTTTTAAAAAAGGTGGAGGTAGGTTTGTAGGGGTTTGTAATAAGTTTGGGAAAAAATAATTTGGTAATTTGTGAAATTAAAAAAGGGAAATTGGGGGTTTTTTTTTAAACCACTATTTTGTAATGAAAGTTTTTTAGAGTTTAATTCAAAGAAAAACTTTTTTTTAAATGGGTTGGAATCCCACCTTTGTCGGGGGTTTCCTTTTTTTCATTGTTTTTAAAGGGGTTGCCCTCAATCGGGGATTGGATTATTTTAAAGATTTGCAAAAAAAGAAATTTTGGGAAAAAATGTGTCCATTAAAAAGTGTTTTACCTATTCCTGTTTTGACAGAAACCATCCCCCTTTGACCCCTCTTGACAATTGTGAAAAAAATGTCTTTTTAGAAACAACATTTTTTTAGAAAGGCCCTTTTATTATAGCGCTGTCACGCAAAATCCCCCCAAAATTTTTCCCAAAGCAAAAACCCTTGACCAAATTTGGACAATTGTGAAGAAAAAAGGGTCTTTTTAAAAAGGAAACTTTTTTTTGGGAATGGGAACCTGCTTTATAGCTGCATGTCACACCCAAAATCCCCCAAAAATTCAAAGCATGCCCCTTGAGAAACTTTGGCCCAATTTTTGAAAACAAAGTCTGTTAAAAAACAAAAATTTTTAGAATAGGCCCTTTTTATATAGCTTTTTTTCACAGCAAAATGCCCCCAAAAATTCAAAACAGCCCCATAGCCCTTTTGAAAATTTGTGAAAAACCCAAATGTCTTTACAAAAAAAATTTTTTAAAAAAGGACCTTATTTTTGCGGGAAATTTCAAAGCAAAATCCCCCCCAAAAATTAAAAAGCATGCCCCCTTTGAGCCATTTTGGTAAATTTTTAAAAAAAACAAATTTGTTAAAAACAACATTTTTTTAATGGGAAACCTTTTAGAAATTGCTGCTTTTCAAAGCGCATGACCCAAAAATTATAAAAAGATTTTCTCACCACTTTTAAAAAATTGGGGGAGGGGGGGAAATGCCACTTAGAAGCCAAAATTTTTTTTCCCAAAAAAGACCATGTTTTATTGCTGATCTCCAGCTACATGACCCCAAAAAATTATAAATTGACTTCTCAGCCACTTTTAAAAAATTTGTGAGGGAGAAATGGCCCCTTTGAAGCCCATTTCTGTTCCAAGGGCCTAATTAAAAGCTGTAAACTCACAGCAAATGACCTCAAAACCATTGACAATGCGAAAACTTCTTAAATAAAATGAGGAAATGGAATACGGTGTTGTCCCTGAAACCCTTTCTGTTTTTTTAAAATTTTCCTCCCAGCAAAAAGGGAAAAAAAGAGGAAAAAGAATAAAAATTTCGTAAAAATGATCATTTTAAAAAAAAAATTTTTTAAGAGGACCATTTCTGTTTTTAAAAGGGAAAGTGAAAGTAGACCGGCAACTATTTAGTGACCTCGGGAAAATTTGGGGCAAAAACACATCAGAGATTTCCCTGCCTGATTCATTTTTTGAAAGTCAAAAGTCCACATTATCTGTGGAAAGCCGGGTGCGTTTGTCTGTAATACACCTCCACTGTGCTGAAGGTCCCCCTCAATATGACCTGGTGCTGGGCCCGGAAAAAACACCTCTATGGCGTGCGAGCCAGCTCGGGGCCCTTCGTCCATTTTGGGTACCCCAAAAATCCAAATTGGGGCCGGAAAAATGCAAAAAATCGGTGGTTTAGGGCGGGAGATAGTCCACCCTGATCTTAACTGATCTCTGTGTGTTGGATTGTGCCCCCATTGATGCGTGGTGAGGGGGTAAACAAAATTGCCCGAGGTCACCCCTTTTGGGGTTCCGCCACCTTTCCCGTGCTGGCCCCTACACCTACTTTTGGGGGGGGACTTAATGCTGTCCCCGTCGCTGAGTTGTTCCACCGTGAATTTGGGGGAAAGGAAGCAGACGCAAAGATGTTCCAGTTGACAAAACACCAAAGGGCTCTATTTCCCGCATTTTACCTCCCATTTGGGTGGGTGGAATAAAATGCTGATTTTTTTTTGTACCGGGGATGTAGGAAGGTGGCCACCCAGTAACTGTTGTTATTTTGATGGCCTTAATCGAGGGTCCCTTTTTGGGGGAAATGGAGATCCAAGCATATGTGAAAAGGGTGGAGCCTTTATTTCCCAAGCCCCTGGGTCGGGGGCATAGCAAACTGATTTCCTCATTTCCTCCCCGCCCCGAATTTGCGCCAACCTCTTTTCCCAAAGGGAGGGACTGGTAACATTTGGTGGGGCAAGGGAAAACCTCCTTCCTTCCCCCTGCTGCCTCCGGCAACCCCTTCAAAACAGCTCGACTTGCCTGAGGGTGATGCAACCCCGAAGTGATGCCCACCTTTCACTAGCTCTGGCCCCCCAACCCTGCCTAATGAAGGGCCCCATAAATTGTGAAAACTGTCTGGCCTTGTGGATTTGACGGAGGAAAAAGGGTCCGTGTCCGATTTTGTGTCCCCTCTCCTCCCCCCGCGTGGTGGGGCCCCCCCCGTTGTTTTAGAGTGTCCAACGATCGTTTCCCGAAAAAAGAAACCACAATCTCCTGCTGACAAGGGCCTTGTCCCCAAAATGACCATTTTGGGGCTTTTCAAAACTTGGGAAGGATGGTGGGGAGAGCTCTTTCACCTGCCCCAACCTGTGTTCAAAACCCCGAGGTCCGCACCCCACTTTTCAGGGGCCTTTTGTCACTTCGTATGCTTATGGCATTGCGCTGCTGCCCCAATGCTGGAGCATGTGGAGGGTGGGTTTCCAAACGTGTTGGGCCCCATCACAATTAACAGATGACGGGGGGGGCCCAGCTGACGCTGAACGCCCGCATGCCCTTAAAAACCCGCATCACCCACAAAATTTAAAAAATTTCCCGAAGGCATTTTTTATTTTAATCATCATTTTACTTGAACTGGAAATTGGGAAAATTTTCCCGTCCTGGGGAAAGAGCATCACCCTAAAACCTGCATACCCCCAGATTAAAAAGTGCCGGAAGGGAAATAGTCTTTGAAACCCCCTTTTTTGTTGAACTGGAAAATTGACAAACCCCGTCCTGGACCGCAGCATGACCCTTAAACCCGTCTGCCCACAATTTTTAAAAGTGCCGGAAAAAAAGGGGTCCCTTTTAACCATAATTTTTTTTTGAACTG
>JAODAL010041721.1:0-35589 GCA_025379985.1 Phyllomedusa bahiana | reverse complement strand
TTTCCTGTAGTGCCGCGCGCGCCCGCTAGGGGGAGCGCGCGCACCGGAAACCGCAGGATGGCGCCGGGCGGCCAGGAGCGTGGCGAGGAAAATCAATGGGGGGCCCCGGGTGTCCGCACCCGGGTGGGCCGGGCCCACGGCCGCAGCAGGAGCGCTGCGGATTTGGGGTGTGCCCGCGCCCCGCACGGGGGCGCAGGGACCCCCTAACTATACCACTGTGTGGGATTTTCTGATACAGGGGGAGAAGGGGGGGGGAAAAGACTTAGAGGGAAGTGCTTTTTCTATGAAAAAACCCCAAAATTTGGGAACAAAAAAAAAACTATATAAAAGAAAAATTTTTTTGAGGATTTTTGGAAATAACTGGTTACCCCATAATTGAACAAAAAAAAAGTAACCCCAGAGATGATGGAGCTGCAGCCATTGCCCACAGGATAAAACATTGCTGAAGAAAGTAAACCCAAAGGGTTCTGTGCATTGCGACGATCCCACGGCCCCACCAGCAGTGCAACCAGCCAAAAATGGAAACGGTGCCCCTTTGCCCCAAACATCAAGAAATACAAATCAAAGTGATATGTTGCAAATGTGCAAAGACTTATGCAAAAAACATGAAAATTATACGTGACGAATGAAAACAGAAAATTTTGCCCCTTGAAACTTATTTCACATTTTATATGGAAAAAAACTAGACTTTTATTTTTTTTTTTTTATTTTAAATTATTTCATACGTTGATGCTTTATTTTTTGTTTACAATTTTTAAGTTTTTTTCGTGAAAATTTGGAAATATGCTGAATTTTGCAATAAGGGCCAGTAACTTTTTGACACAAAAAAAAAAAATTTATTTTTTGTTTCTTTTTTGATTTTTTTTAAAAACGCCCTGTTCCATACAGTATAAAAATGCAAAGAAATTCAAATAAAACACTTAAATTGTTAAAAATCCAGTTTTAATAGGCCCGGTAAAAAAATGACCGGAACATTATTTTGTATAGTAGAACCAAACAGAACGCGGGTTAAAAGGGGGGTGGACTCGCGGGACAAAGGGTTAATGTACCCCTGTACAAGATTGGGCTTCCTCACTTTTTAAAATTTCTGTTCAGTTTTGGGCCCCAGTTTATAGAAGAGATGTAATGGAGCTAGAGAGAGTACAAAGACAAGCAACCAAACTTATAAGGGGAATGGAGCATCTTAGTTATGAGGAGAGGTTAGTATAATTGAACTTATTTAGTCTTGAGAAAAGACGACTTTGGGGGGACATGATTAATTTATATAAATATATAAATGGTTCCTACAAAAAGTAAGGGGAAAAATTATTCCAAGTGAAGCCCCCTCAAAAGACAAAGGGACATTCTCTTCTGCTGGAGAAAAAAAGGATTCAATCTCCAGAGGAGAAGTGTGTTCTTCACTGTAAGAACTGTGAATCTGTGGAATAGCCTCCTGAGGAGCTGGTCACAGCAGGAACTGTAGAGAGATTCAAGAAAAGCTTAGATACCTACCTGTAACTAAAGAATATTAATGCGTACGTAGCTATGTAAAATTCTGGATCCAGGCTGGTGGAGGCTCTGGGGTCAGAGATATGGTCTCTACTGGAGCAGATTGGTTCTTGCCTTGTTGTTTCCATGGCATTAACCAATGTGAGGCTGGGCTTAAAGTCCTTGTCTCTCTCCCTCACCCACATTTTCCCCACCCTTGGTTGAACTTGATGGACATGTGTCTTCTTTCAACCATACTAACTTTGTAACCATAGAAAGCTGTATGCACTCAAAGCACAAAAAATATCAGTTATCTAATGACGAAAGTAAAAATCTATTGACCACTATATTTACAAAAAATTTTCAATTACTTGTCCCTACATGTTGAAAGCTAATCTTTGAAGTGAGAAAACCCCTTTAAAGAATAACTAATTTCCACTTTTTTTCCATTTACTCCTGTATGGCTGCTATCAGGGCAACACACAGTGTGCCCTGATAGCAAGCATGCTATACAGGCAGTCCTGGGGCTACTCTAAGTCCCCAGGGCTGACTGTATAGATATTCCCCAGGTTCCTGGTAACCCAATGGGGCAAGGGAATCCCCTTTGATTATGCCGTGGTCATGGATCGCAGCAATCGAAGGGTTACACAGTGAGGATTGGAGGCTTCCTCCGGTCCCTGATGTTCACAGAGACTGTTCTAGGAAAGGAGCTGTTAAATACAGCTGCTTTTCTAGCATAGTTGTGGCACTGGGAGGCGCAAAATGCAACTGTCTACAGCGATGTCTTTTGGCGTTGATGAATACAGAAGAGTCAGTGGTCATTAAAGGCTAAATAGTGCATATGTTCTTGTTTTCTTGTAAATTTAGGATCAGGATTAGTGTATTTTGTGAATGTATTATAGATTATCTTGGGTGAACTCACCTTATACAGTTTTAGGATAACTTTTTATTCAAGTATTTTAAAGAGGTACCTTGAGAACTAGTTGTTTCATCTTTGAAGTGACTGATGCTTCATTCTGTTGACTTGTACAGCACTTTTTTATTTAATAGTCCTGTTTAAATTGATACATAATTTGAAAGCTATAGTACAAGTGAGCCTGTTGTATCAGCAACACAATAAGGATATGTTCACACAGCATCTTTGTGGGGCGTAATTCAGCACGTAATTTAATACACCCGAATTGCACCTTGAAAATACGGTAATTCATAGCTCTCTTTGAAAGCTATGATTACCTGCTGCTTTCCCCGATGCGTGTTACGCGGCGGGAGAAATACGTGACATACGATGGGAAAAGTGAATGTCTATGGGAGTCGGCACAGAGCATTTTATAAATATGCGCTGGGCAGCGCATATTTATAAAACACCTGACATACAGCGGCGCATATGATACGTGCCTATATATGCCCCAAAGACACTGTGTGAACTCAGCCTAAAATAAAGTTAAATACATCTACTACCCGGGAATATTTTTCCTATAAGTATGTATTTTATCTACATGCACTGTCTGCAGGAATAAAAACAATTAATAAGATTAAAAATATTAACAAAAGCTCAATGGACAATTGACTCATTGACAAATATATTTGTTTTGCTTGTACATTTTTAGACTATGATCAGCAGCTTTAAATTAGATTAAAAGCTTCATTACATTATGACAAAATAGACTGCACAATATAAAAATAGAATTATGCTTCTCATTTTTAAGAAAGTTTATAAATAAGATTAAAACTTCAACAATTAACCAACATTTAAAGAGTAAATCAAGACTGCTTGGTGTCTTTACAACTGATGCAGTTGTCTTTGACTAGAAACAAAGCTATTCTTGTACATAGGCTGTGTCTAGCATTGCAGTAAAGGGAAGTGGGGTGCAAGGCATCAGGGTTCTCAGTAAAAATCTATTCTTAGCCATTAAAAAAGGCAACATTCCACCATGCAAGGATTTTTCATGCCACAAAATTGTTTCTATGACTTGCATGTCCAAAATGTTATATTTTTTTAATAATTAAACAAAGATGGATTTTTACTGAGAGCCCTAGTGTGTTAGATACAATTTTTCTGTATTGCGACAACTAAGTGGAATATTGCACCAATTCTACACAGGCTGGAAGAGTGGTGTATGAGGACTTTTTAATAAAACTAGTATTGAGGATCAGCCCCCTTCAGTGGGACTAGCCACCACAAATCTGGATGATTAGGATGCATTCACAGAGAAATAAATAAAGATTAAGACCCTTTCAGAAACTGCTGGACAGAACCACACTCCTAAAAACCTACAATAAGATCCTATTTTTATGATTTCAGAATATTTTTCACAAACTTTGTAGCATATTTGAACATCACATCATTGTACAGTTATTTATCTACCATTTCTAATTGAGATGAACCCAACCCTGAATGTGCATTTTCCATGTAGGGGCCTCTTGTGTGTCTTTGGGCCATCTGAGCAAATTATTTACAGAACATTCCTTTTAAATAATCATTGCACATTCAGGGTGATCTGGTGATTTTTTTCAAAAGCCTGCTGCAAATATGGTTGTCTTCTGCTACATGTTTGGGGCCCTGAATTATTAGGAGTAAATTATTGTGTCAGAGATTGGTCACACAGGAGGATCCTTTGGTATCTGGTGGGCCAGCCCAAACCTGTTCTTGAGTATTTGCCCACAATGCTGTAAGATGAGATATACATATGTTGCCATCGACCATTTGAGGTATACATTTTGAAGAACATACTTTAAGTAAAGGTGTATGCATGCCAGAGGGATCTGTAGAACACCAAAGAGAGAAGCTTTATGTCCTTAGGCATAACACAGTATACAAGTTTTGCCTGGAGCTCTCCTTTAAGAAATGACTGAACCTCATGACAATTGATATGGCAAATTCTTGATGTTCAATTTAGAGAAAAAATATTTACAGCACTGAATTGACCTGAACTGTCTAGAACATGTAGCTTTGAATATCTCATAGCTATGTCCCGAGTTAATTTGTAAGACGAGGGCCTATGAGAGGGTTCATGGGTTTACTAGATTGACACCAAGGGCTAATTCAGCATCCAAATGTCTTCATTGTAAAATATGGATGCATGTCTTGCTATAAGCTATACACTGTCAGGAGAAAAAGAACGTCTTTGTTGCGATCCTCTTAACATTAATACTTTACAACTTGGGATTTTCAAGCCCTGTATGATATTGATCTTAAGAGAAAGATCAATATTTTTTTGAAGTTGGAAATTATAAGTATAACTGACATATTATATATGTCAAACTATATTTCAGTGGTAAACATGTGCATTTTGTTTAGACAAGAAAGGGAAATTGTATGTCTTCACACTTTCCAGTGAATGTGTCGTTAAAATTCAACTACTGAGATTATCTCTGGGGGACATATCTCTGTTAAAACTTGGAGGAAACATAGTATATCAAAATGCAGAAGCCAAAGCTGTGTTTCTTGCTGTATGCTGTATATTATGCATTTGTGGCATTTCCACAGCATATGCCATAATTGTGTGATAAAACTCTAGAAACCGCACTCTGTCCCCTCACCTACCCACCGGTCTTATTTCCATGGGTGCAGTTAATAAAGAGGTGACCACTCATGCCATGCTTTCTTCGAAAATTAAGAGCCCCTATAAAGGAGAAAGAAGAGAGCTGGGCATGCTTGACAATTTCTCCATTCACTCGAGAGCAAGAACGAGGACCAGAAGTGGGTTCCTTATCTATGAGACTTTTATGACATATCCATAGAACATTCCATAAATGGGCAAGATGGCAATGCCCATTTAATGTAAGCATCTTCTTTAGAGAAAATAGCTGTCAGGGCTGGGCTGTGCTCAGGCTCTAGGGATCTGCAGGCTGCAGCAGCTGATGCACGATCCCACCCTGATACACATGCTGCTGACAACTCTGTGAGTGACAGGGGCCCAGCCACTCCTGACAGGGGGCGAGTTGCACCAGCCAATGGGAGGACATGGAGACCGCTCCAATCAGCTGCAGGGACGCTATCCAGGAATCCCATTTAAACTCCCTGAAGGCTGCTTGCTGCGCCTGTGATATTCCTGGCTACCTCGTGTACTTGTTTGGTTTATTGTGTTTTGCTTATCTGTGTACCTGAGCTCGGCTTGTTCTCCTGACCCCGGCTTGTCTCCTGATTTTGTGCTTCGCTTCCATTTGGCTTTTGACCTCGGCTTGTTTACGTTTATTCCTCTGGTTCTGATTTGTGGCTCTGGCGTTCCTATTTGATATTAACCCGAACTGTCTGACTATTCTTCCTTCTGACGGCCCCAGCACTTTAGCAGCACAGGGACTGTCGCCCAGTTGCCGTCTGCCACCTAGGGCAGCACGTCAAGTAGGCAGGGACAGTGGGCTGGGTTCCAGTTAGGGCTCACTGCACCTCCCTTGACGTGACAATAGCATTTACTTATGTAGCACTACGCAACATATATAGATAATACTGAAGAGGCAGGGATGCGCGTGATGGTGGCAGGAGTGCGGTGAGGAGCAAGGAGAGGTGAGTAAGATGAGCCGGGCACCAGACTGCGAGTGTGCCTGCGACCTGACATGTGGGTCACGGCTCCACTTGCAGCCCACACAGCAGGGACAATGGGGGTACGAATGCACCCAGGGTGTGGGTTGTTGGGGCACTCAAAACTGTACTCCCACTCCCATTTTGCATCCTAACTCTTTCTATACTTTAGAAACTTCAGCATCAACTAACGGTTCAAGATGTTGTCTGGCTCACATTAACTTTCTTCCATCCAGAAATACTTCCAGTCAATGAGAAAGTATCGCCTCCCCCCTGATCGTCTTCATGGCCAGGATCTTATTCACAGCATATACGTTGGCTTCAGGAAAAGGGGAGACAACCATGCAAGAGAAACGGTTCAAGACAAGCGGTTTCGGGATGCACAACGTAGGAGGAAGCCGGAGCTTATAGGCCACTGGGTTGATGTGTTGCAGTACCTCAAATGGCTCCAGGAACTGTGGGCCCAGTTTGTAACTGGGAATCTTCAGCCGTAGATATCTGGCCAACAGCCACACCTTGTCTCCAGGAGCAAATGTCGGGGGAGGTCTTCTCTTTTTATCAGCTTGGGCCTTCATACGAACCAACGCTTATTGAAGCGACT
The DNA here is from genome assembly GCA_025379985.1 of Phyllomedusa bahiana. NCBI lineage: Eukaryota > Metazoa > Chordata > Amphibia > Anura > Hylidae > Phyllomedusa > Phyllomedusa bahiana. The sequence continues at coordinate 29,002 of JAODAL010041721.1, read as the reverse complement.
GGCGTGTCTGATTCCAAATGGTCTTCAGATACCGGACCAGATCGCTCACAGCCGGGACCTTAAAAGAGGAAGACAGAGGGAGTGGTGGGTGGGGTGCTATTGATAGACAACTTTGAATGGGGATGCGCTGGCAAAATCTGAATCCAGGGAGTTGTAAGAGAACTATTCCCATGGCAATAAACTGGCCCAGTCGTCTTGGCGCGCAGACACAATCTGGCGAAAGTAGTTGCCCAAGACCTGGTTGACTCTTCCTACTTGACCATTCATCTGCGGATGGTAGGCCGAAGAAAAATCCAACTTCACCTGAAGCTGTGAGCAGAGGGCAAGCCAGGCAGAGGGACAAAGTGTGACATCTTAGAAAACTGATTAGTAACCACCAAAACAATAGTATTACTGGAGGAGAGAGGAAGATCATTGATTAAGTCTATTGCGATATGAGTCCATGGGCTGTTGGGAATAGTCAGGGGTTGCAGCAGATGAGAGGGTATGTGGCGAGGTGTCTTGTTGCGTGCACAATTGGTACAAGATTCAACAAATTCGTTGATATCTTTAACGAGATCAGGCCCCCAATAGAAACCAGATATAAGTTGACAAGATTTGCGTATGCCAGGATGCCCGGCCACCAAAGCGCAATGTTCGCATTTTAGAATTCTCTTACAGAGCGCAGGGTGCACATAAGTGTTTCCCGAAGGAATGTGTTGGAGATCTATGGGAGCTGCGGAGATCAAGTGTTCAGGAGGAACAAGAAACTTGTATTGAAGGCCCATATTTCAACACATGCGTATTGTGTTCTACTTTTAGGAATGTAACAGGGTTTTTGATAGCCCAGGCTCCGGTGTGGGGTCAACCTTATCAGGCCACTTCTTTTTTATATGTAGTTTTTACATTTATCCTTAAGGTGAGTGTAGGGACCCTATAGGTTTTTTTTTTGTTTTAAGGATAAATATAAAAACTACATACCGAAAAGAGATAGGACAACTGCCCCAATTTGGATAACCCTGCACCGGAAAATTCAAAATTTCTGTTGCATTACTATATTGTCCATATGAATAACTGTGAGATAAAATAGACACAGAAGAATAGTGAAAATGAAAAATACATAAAGGTAGAACTAAGCTGTAAGCAGATATATCACAGAAAAATAATCAGCGGGTTCCAACCAAAGGTTGCAAAACACACCAAAGTGCACAAACAATATTGGGGTTCTGACAGGTTTCCCCCATGTAATCAAATAGGGTTCATCAGGGAATCATGTCATCTCCTCTCACAACTATGATTAAATAGGAGAAATCAATCACCTCCATCTAACACCCCATGCAAAATTTATAAAGAGGTGGGAATTGGTAGGGAGGTGCTGGAAAAGTGATATTTCTAAGATATTTGTGTGTTAAATTCTGCAGGGATAAGTTGCAGGAGAAGTCAGTATGGCAGTCTGGACAGGATGGAGAAGAAAAAGGAAAGTGAACGAATCCAGTAAAAGAAGATGTCACCTGCAAGTAACTGAATGTAATTGCCCTTTAATCACCTAAAAGTCTGCAAAGTGCCCAAATATAACTGGTATCTACCCCTATACTGTCACTGTATAGCAGAAATATTTGTGGTAGTGGCAGCAGTATAATGGTTTATATTCAGGAACTGTGTTTAGTCACCATGTGGTGGTAATATGTGGTCATGATGAGGTGGTATAATTTGGTCTTTGTATACTGGTATAATTGATAAAATTGTTCTTGGTATATTGGTTTGTGTAGTAACAGCCTGGTGATAATACCCTTATAAAAGCAGCACATATTATGTGGTAAATGTATGACCATTATTTAGAGGTGTCATCCATTGAAAATTGTCTTAATAGCTGTTTGTATGGGTTTTTGTAAATACACTATATTATTTTATATGAATACGTCCTAATAGACCCTAATAACACTATTGCTGTATTGATGCAATTGTGTTTTTTATCCCATTTCACCTATCAGATTAGGGTGCATAAAGTGTCTGTCAGGTTAGGTCGGGGATAGAGATGGGCGAATTTCTCAAAAATTCGGTTCGGTCACTTCGCCGAATTTCGACAAAATTGTTTCGGTCCTGAATTATTCGGCACGAATCACGTTAAAAAATCAGATATTTTCCAGGCTGCCCCAGAGTCTGCAGGGGGTGCTGTAGAATTTAGAACGTTGTGCCATGATTAAATATGCGAGGGAGTTGGTTTGGGGTTTTCTTCATACAATGTTGTGTTTTTGTATGACACGCACAACGACTGCCGCCGCTCTTAGTATCGCTTCACTATAAAAATGCCCTGGGCATTATGGGGGCATTACTGACCAAAAAACATGAAGCAGGACGTGCGGATAAAGGTCATTGGCAGCAAAAGTCGGAAAAAAAACAATCTGAGAGCTAAGCGTGGCAAAATTAGTGACAGGAGTGTGGAGGTCGGTCGCGGCTAGCCACAGACAGCATGAGGTCAGGACAGTGGCACAATGACATTCTGAAGTGGCAAAAACAGTTACAGGCCTCAGAGTGGCACAAATGACTCAGCTGTGGAGGTACGGTTGTTGGCGAGCAGGCATCGAGTTCAGGCAGTGGCACAATGACAAAATTCTGGAGCTGGAAAAAAGAGTAGGCCAAAGAGTGGTACAATGACACAGTGTGTGAGTGGGCACGGGCAGGAGCAACCGCAGCAGCATAAGGTCAGACAGTGGCACAATGGACCACAGTGTGGAGGGCACGGCAGCAGCCACGATCAGCAGCATGAGTCAGGACATTGGCACCAATGACAATTTCTGGAGGTTGGCAAAAAACAGGGTGTAGGCCACTGTGTGGATGGGACGCCCATAGCGGCGCAGCCACGGGCAGAGCATGAGGTCAGACGAGTGGCACAATGACAACAGTGTGGAGGGCACGGACAGGAGTACACTGCCAGCAGCATGAGGTCAGAGAGTGGCACAATGGACATTCTGCAGGTGGCAAAATAGTATTAGGCCACAGAGGGCACATGACTGAGAGCGGAGGTCACTGGCCGGGCTAGAGCATAGAGGTCAGGCAGTGGCACAATGAACAGAGAGGTGGAGGTGATGACAGGAGCAACAGCATGAGGTCGAGGAGTGCGCACAAATGTCATTCTGCCGGAGGTGGCCAATACAGTACCGCCGCAGGAGTGGCACAATGACACAGCTGTGGATGTCCACGCGGCATACAGCAACAAGCAGCAGCAGCATGAGCACATAGATGGCACAATGAACAGTGTGTTGAGGGTGGTGGCAATACAGTCCCTGGTAAAGTCGGGCGGTGTGGTAGGCAGATGGTAGAAACTTCAGCAGATGTGTGGCATCAGGGGGTGGCGGCATCAGAATAGTGGATGGAGTTAGCAGGTATGTTTGACCCAGTACTGAAGTCCTAAGGCATTGGTGTGGGAAATATCCTGGGCGATCCAGCCTGGATTCATCCTTGACAAAGGCTCAGTCGTTCAAATTTCCAGTGGACAAGCGGGTTCTCCTTGGGGTAACGATGGCCCCCGCCGCACTGGGAACACCCGCTCTGATGCCACACTTACTGGCCGGGCAGGGACAGCTTCTCCACTGCAAACTCGGCAAGTTGCGGCCTCCATCCAGTTTGGGCTGCCCAGTAGTCCAGCGGTTCTTCTAAACTGGGGTGGCAGAGTGCTGTCCCAAGTAGGCCACAACCTGTTGGTTCAGGGCGAATGCTCCATGTCCTGATGCTGCTGCTGCTGCTGGAGACTGCCCTCCTCACTAGCGGGTGAAGGAAGTGTATAAGTGACTCCACGGACTCTAGGTTACTGTGATGGAGCTGGTACTGATCATACCCCCCCCACCTTCCCCAGCAAGCCCGCCAAACCGGCTGTAGTACGTGAGCGCTGGAGGAACCCCCCGGTCTCAGATCATGTCAAGAGGGACGATGCCAGCACATAGGTGCGGCAACTGATTACGGAGATTTCCCTATAGTATTTGAGATTTGTCTTCCCTCTCAATAAGCTGGGAAAAAGGCTCCCATTTTTGGACCGGTTAGCGAGGGTCCATTAGGGTGGAGGAGCCAGAAGTCATCCCTCTGCCGGGTGCTGGGACTTTTCGGCTGTCACTAGCCAGGCAAATAAGCATGCTGGGGACATCTGCACATGTGACTCGAGGTGCTACCTGCCTCCTTTTCCACTGTATACTGCCACGGTGCTTGGGTAGTCTCTGCATCGTCTTCCTCATTATACTTCCACCTACTCCAGCTTGCTCTGCTCCTCCCTCTCTTGTCACCCATGGGAAGAAAATCCACTCATTTCACCCAGACAATGCTTCTGCTCAATGTTCCTCCTCTCCCTCCTCCTCCTATTTCAGTCCCCACGGGACTCTTGTGGCCACGGAGATGTAGTCGCCACATCTCCGGGTTCCCCTGCCCAGACAGATTTTTCAGCTCTGTTCCCAGGACATGAAAGGAGTGGAATGACGTTATTCATCACGCTAGTCCGGGGCAACTGACAAATTACCGTGGCCTCCTCGAATGGCCCTCATCAAACGGCAGGTGTCACGCCTATGAGCTGCACTGGCTGACATCAAAGTTACACAGGGGCAGTACTTCTTTCTGCCTGATCATCAAAAATAAAAAAATCGTTAATGCCTTTCTCTGTTATTAAGTCGGTACAACTGTGCGCTGGAATTCCTGCGGGTGAAAAATCGCATATCAGAAGCGTGTTGGGGGAGGCCGTTCTGCCGCTGCACAATCGAGGAGGGTTGTTCCTGGCTTTGTACGAATGGATAAAGTGCTTGCACAGTTTCATGGCCATTTTCAGAATGTTCTGAAGATCGGGTGGAAGACTTCAGAACCTTTTTACATCCAGATTGAACACGGTGCGCCATGCAGGGAGCATGGAACCATCCCTCCTCGGTGCAGTGCGGACACCTTGTTCCTAATATTGTCCGTCAACCATGGTTACCGATTTGCAGTTGGCGCGGAGAAAGCCACACATCGAATTTCTTGCTGCATGAACAGCCGGAAGCAGTTCATCCCCTGTGTGACTTCGTTCGTCCGAGGCAAGCTAGGTGTAGAACTGCGTGACACCGCTGTGCCCTACACATGTGGTATGATGGAGCAGACTTGTGGAGGCTGAAGATGGTGGTGGTGGTGGAGGAGGAGGAGGCGGACAATGCGGCAGGAGCATAGTTTGACAACGTGGAGGAGGGGGGGGGGGGGGGTGGGGGGGGAAGGGAAAGGCGGCGTCTCCTGTCAAGTTGTTGGTGTGCCTGGAGCAGGATGCACATTCAACCCAGAGGGCCGTAATGGACATGTATGGCCCACCTGACAGTAGTTACAAGCTCCAGGACGTCCGCGCGCCCGTGTACCTTGAACAAAGCGATATAAAATCATGGGAATGGACCCACTTTCTGTTCTACATATTTATGAAGTGCTTGGCCCCGCGGTACTGCCTTTTTGGAAAAGAAAATTACGGCTTGGAACTCTCCATCTCGGCTCGGCACAAGCCATTAGTTCTCTGAATGGTGCAGAGACCACCATTAGGAAAGGTAGGGACTGCGAGTACAACAACTTGGACAGGGAGCACGCGTCAGTGCTGACACCTTAGGTGGTTGGACCGATACTGTTGTCTTCTTTACAATCGCCTCTCTGTTCGGGACCTGTGCTGGCGCCGATGAGTAGGCGAGGAGCAGGAGCATCTGGACCGGGAGTGGATGTTCAAAGAGAACAGCTGCCTTCTGCAGAGGTGGTGGAGCCTTGGACTGGCTGAAATGGGCATGCGTGCCATGGCCGATGCTGCTGCTTGCAGCTAGGCAGGATGGGACCACCACTTCTGATTATGAGAGCCACGTTTCTCCCAGGCCACCGGATGGTGACGTGCATGTGTTGACGCAGGGCCGTGTGTGCCAACGTTTGCTCCCTGGCCACGCTTCACTTTCTGCCCACAGATTCTACATATACCCATTTGGCTCCTCGGTGTCTTAGCAAAGAACTGCCACACGTCCGATGTAGTATGATTTTACCGCACAACGCTCCGCCACTGAGTGACTACTGCCGCCGGGGGCTGCTCGCTGAGCCCTGTGCGCATCTGTCTTGTGACCTGCGATGCGGGTTTTATACCCAGTGGGCCGACTTGGCTCCCGACTCACACTGATGCTACCCTGCTGACTCTCGGACACACAACCCACTTGGCCTGGCTGCGCCGCATGCCTGCACGCGCAAGCTGACGCCCTCTTCTCATGACGTATTGATGAAGCCCTTGCTTCTCCCGGCTCCCAAGGGCGGGTCGGCTCATCATCATCTATTTGTGTTTCGATACGTCACTAATGTCCTCATAACCGGTCTTGGCTAAGCCGAGGATGACCTCTCACCAAATTGACCTCCCATGCCACTCTCCACATCTATTCTTTGCCGCCTACTGCAGAAGCTGGGGATATTGGCACATTTTCTTCGCTGACAAGTAGATGCTGACTGACCTACCTCAAATTGTTTCATCTCGATATATAGTGGCGCTGAGCCCAGACCACATAGTAGATCCCTGGCTGAGGGAACAGGATGGGACAGGGGAAGGCGGGCTAGAGGGAAAGGTGAGGGCCGCTGACCACGCTCCCGGGACATGCAACTAGTGTTGTGTCGAGGTTTCCACAGTCTCTTGGCTGGGGTTGTCTGATGTCATATGGGAGGATGAAGGATGACCTAGGTCAACCATCAAGTACCCTTGGGTTGTCTGAAAAACACTCGGCCGCTAGATGACAGCGGGCCTTTGTTGGCCTCACCGGAGTGACCCATTGCTGCGACGTCCCCTTGCTGTGCTGCGACTGGGCCCGTTCAGAAATGTTTGTGCCACTGCCACTCGCAGTTGAAGAGCTGCCCCTCTCTGTCTGACATACTGTTTTGTTCTAAAAATGTACAGAACTGTTTGATGAAGCTATCTGTATATGATAAATTACACCCTGTTTTGACTCCAGTTGAACCAGTAACAATCTTGGGTAACCCTTGGATATAACATTGCGCTCCACCAATGGCCAGGAAAAATTTACTTGTATGTGTCGTTTAACAAGCACTGTGTGTTTTACTAATGTAAAAGACAAAACAGGCTTAATTAACACCTTCGCTTTGTGAATTTTTGCTACAAGAAAAATGTATATATTTAGGTGTTGAAAAAGACGGTTTATTTTTGTCAGCACAGCAGCAAAACAACGCTTAATTAAACCCTGGATGTAAATTGCGCAATAGAATTGAGCCACCACAAAACTTGTAGCTTTGTAGTCGTGTTACAATGGTGTATTTTCTAGCCCACACACAAGAGATTAAATTGTAAATTAACTTTTGCTTGTGAATTAGGGGCTACCATAAAAAAAATTATATATTTGGCGTTGAAAAAGTACGGTTTATTTTTGTCAGCACAGGCAAAAGGCGGGGCGCCCCAAAACAACGGCTTAATTAATACACTGGATGTAAATTGCGCAATAGGAATTGAGCCACCACAAACTAGTAGCTTTTAGCGTGTTACAATGGTGTATTTTCTACGCCACACAACAAGAGATAAAATTGTAATTAACCTTTGCCTGTGAATTAGGCTACACAAAAAAATATATTTATTTGGGCGTTTGAAAAAGACGGTATTTATTTTGTCAGCACACCAGCCTAAACAACGATTAATTAACCCCTGGATGTAATTGCCAATAGAATTGAGCCACACAAACTAGTAGCTTTGTAGCGTGTTACTATGGCGTCATTTTCTACGCACACAAACAAGAGATTAAATTGTAATTAACTTTCTTGTGAATTAGGCTTACAAAAAAAAATAGTATATATTTGGGCGTTGAAAAAGGACGGTTTTATTTTTGTCAGCACAGCAGCCAAAAACAACGCTTAATTATCACCTGGATGTAAATTGCGAATAGAATTGAGCACCAAAAACTAGGTAGCTTTGTAGCGTGTTACAATGGCGTTTTTTCTTACGCCAACAACAGAGATAAAATTGAATTAACCTTTGCTTGTGAATTAGGCTATCCAAAAAAAAAATTAAATATTTTGGGCGTTGAAAAAGACGGTGTATTTTTGTCCAGCACACCAGCAAAAAAACAACGCTTAATTAACCCCTGGGCGGGAATGTAAATTGCGCAATAGAATTGAGCCACCACAAACTAGTAGCGTTGTTGCGTGTTACAAGGTGCATTTTCTACGCCACACACAAGAGATAAAAATTGTAATTAACCTTTGCTTGTGAATTAGGCTACCAAAAATAAATATATATTTGGCGGTGAAAAAGAGGTTTATTTTTGTCAGACACCAGCAAAACAACGCTTAATTAACCACTGGTGTAAATTGCGCAATAGAATTGAGCAACACAAAATAGTAGCTTTGTAGCGTGTATACAATGGCGTATTTTCTACGCCCACACAACAAGAGATAAAAATTGTAATTAACCTTTGCTTCGTGAATTAGGTACAAAAAAAATAATATATATTTGGCGTTGAAAAAAGACGCGTTTATTTTTTGTCAGCACACAGCAAAACAAGCTTAATTAACCCCTGGATGTAAATTTGCGCAATAGAAATGAGCAGCCAAAAATGAAGGTGGGTATTTGTATTGTTAAAAACGCTTTTGTTTTCTTAAATGAAAAAACAGGAAACTGGCTTAGATCACACTTGGATATTGAATGTATATGATATCAGCTGCAGTGGACGACACTGGATTACATATCCAATACACCAAAAAAACTGAAATAGAACATTCAGAGAACAGTCTCTGAGACAAGCTGAGACACCCCACAAAATCGTCTGTGTTTAAAAATCAGATCTTCAGAATGCGCTATCACCCGCAGCAGCCACCTTCCCTCGGTCAGTACAGTGAGAGGAGTGTGAGCTCCTGCGTGCGTGCGCTCGGTCTTATTATAGTGCCCCCGGTGACGTCACTGAATCCCGACGGTCCTTTCTGATTGGCTTCATCTATGCACAGTCATCGCAGGCTATGCCCTTCTTTCCTCCCAGAGTGCTTTGCCCATGTAGCGCATGTGCTCGCAGCGCCATTTTATCAATCAAAAAGCACAATTAGTTCACCCGAAAAGTAACCCAAAGTTCGACTTCGTGCCGAACCCGAAGTTTTCCTGAAATTCATAAACGAATTCCACTCGTTTTAGAATCGATTTTAATTTATTTGAGGTGGGAGGAGGCGTCATTCACTCTACTTGTCTAGGGCACCAACATGCCTTGCCCCAGTTCTGGTGTTGTGCTCTGCTATTGGCATCCCTCTCATCCATTGGCTGAAGAATAGGGATGAGCGATTGTATCAACAATCGTTATCGAGTTGATAGTCGATATCAGTAATTATCATGCAAATATTCGATTATCGCCGATGACCATTAAAGTCTATGGGAGAGGAACTACAGCTTCATTTTACACCCAACAGGTGAGGAGAAAGCTGGAATTATCTATCCACAACAGGAAACTGGATGTGGTGCTACATCTACGGCTAGATATTAGGTTATAAAAGTCACAGAAAAAAATTAATAGGCTAAAATAATTCATTATGTTCAATGGCTAACCGAAAACATGAGGACTGCGTAGCCACAGCAGGTACAGAGATAGCAGCTGCAAAGGGGCCCCTTTCACATAAAACAAGACACCGGTATCTGAAATGGGACTTGGCAACTGGCAGGAGACCCCTATCACTTTTTGCAACAGGGACCAACATCTCGTCACATATGTGGTGGCAGCGACACACGGAGGTTCAGCTGGCAGGGCCCTAGGGGGTTCAGTTGGTCAACGAGTCCTGTCTCAAATTCCTGCATTCTACTGTCAATTTGTGTGGGTGGAAGGAAATTGCTCACTTATGATTTGGAACATGGATCAAGGAGGGTGGACACCCAGTAACTGCTGTTCATTTTGATGGCCTTGAAGCATGGCAAATACGCTTTATTCATTAAGACCTTTACTTTTGGTTTATTTTACAGCGGCATGACCCCAAAACCAGCAAAGATGTCCTTGATAGACATTCAGAATAAAAAGTGCCGGAAGAAACAAGTATTTGATCCACTATTCTAGTGAAATGGACATTGACTATCCCTGTCCTTTAATGCAGCATGACCCCAAAAGCCACACAGATGCCCTTATGGACCCTCAGAATAAAAAGTGCCGGAAGAAAGTATTATTTGAACAAGATTTTTAGTGAAGTGGACATAGACTATCCATGCCCTGTACCACAGCATGACCCTCAAACCTGTCTGACCCACAAATTAAAAAGTGCCAGAAAAAGGAGTCTTTGAACCAACATTTTAGTTAAACTGGACATTGACTATCCCTGTCCTGGACCGCAGCATGACCATTAAACCTGCCTGACCCACAGATTAAAAAGTACCGGAAAAAGGAGTCTTTGAACCACCATTTTAGTTGAACTGGACATTAACCACTGAAGAACAGATTGGCGACGCTGTTTGTTACTGAGATTCACAGGGCACCCACCCAGCAATGACAGGCCTGACTGTTCTGCTACCGACGATATGCTGGCTTGCGTGTTGTCGCCAGCACTGGAAGGAGCACCTTCTCTCGTACCTCTACCTCCATGTCTTAAACCCCTCTTTGCTCGCTTACCACCTGCAGTTCGCTCCATGTTCAGAAAGATAAAAATTTAAAAGGTATGGAAGAATTTTTCACAGTCTCTTATTGAAAGATGGCAAATCACATCTATTTTTAAATCCCACTAATTTCCAACAGCCAACTAGGATTAGAAACATAATTGTTTCTATCAAATCTCTGTGAAATGCGCTCGGGTGGAAGAACCGTAACACCAAATCAACACTGTTCTTCCTTCAGTCCCTGAGATTTACAACTGCCCAGTAGGTCTAGCTATTTGTAGTTTTCAACAAACTATCATACAAGTGCATGATTAGCGCCAAACTGAGATGCAGTGAGTGAAACAGAAGTATTGAACGACGGTTTTGCCACCACTGACAACAGGCGGCAGTTACTATGAAATATGTGTAAAACAATTTGCGTACAAGGGGGCTATTGGCAAAAAACCGGGACACACAGACACCAATAGAAATGCAAAAACAAAAGGGACAATTTCACCTCAGGTGGGAGGTCTACTGGCCACAAAGTTTTAAAAAAAGGCTATTTCCATGTGAGTTCAGGATAGGAGAGACTAGGCTGCACAATATACACCCTCCTAAACGACCCCCCACCCCACTCGGCTGCACACACCACTAGATTTCTTTACAAGCCTCTATCTAACTAAATCAGAACTTAAATTCTCTAATCTAACTATATCCTAAGCTTCAAAAATAGAAGGATCGTTTTCTGTATAAAAGAAGACTGCCTCTCTGAGCTGTTACAACAGCTACTGGGACAGGCAGTCAGATGTGTTGCTCTATAGTCAGATCAGTGAGAAATGTGACTGAACAGGAAATGCAGTTGCATACATAAAATGAGGTCATGTGATTTTTGCAGCCAATGAGATCCATACACCACCCAATCATCACGTCGTACACCCAGCTCACCCTGCTCTATGCTCTTCTCTGATTGGATGGCCACCAAAATTTCAGGAAGTGCTGAAAAAGGTGCGATTGTAAACGTGATAAAGATTACCTTTTAGATTTTCACAGAAGCTATCGGGAAATTCCAATAAACGTAAAAACCATGCTGATTTCAACTTTTATCGATAGTATCACTCATCCCTACTGAAGAATTAATAGCTTTGAAACAGTGTTGTCTGCAAATGGTTGTGTTTCAATGATAACTGAAACCCTGTTTCAAAGTACTTTAAAGGGTCAGACATTGACTTGCAGGGTATTACAGATTAGACACATATAGTTGGCACTAAAGAGACAGTTTTCAAGTGTATGGGGCTGAGCTTCAATAACAGACACAGCTTTTGAACAAGAGTGGGGGTGTTTTTGAAAAAAAAAAGCAAAAAAAAATAAAAAACACTGTGTAAATTTCATTTCAGGTAGTACTAAATATATATGAACCATTGGCCTAGTACAGAAGACAAATCAAATACACAACAAAGCTTTAATTATGTACAAACCTATTGTTAGGCATTGAGGGAGAATAATAAGAAACCAATTTTCATAAAAGGCGATTTATACATTATACAGTGCATACATATCAGTAGCTAGATGCTTGTTGTTTTGCTCACTTTGTTAAATAAAGCAATTTAATTGCTTGTAGCAGAGCCGTAATAGATGGAGAGAAATGTTATTGAAATCTATTCTACATCTTATTCATACATGACAAGCCTTTCTGTGCTGTAAATATACCAGGTTCTCTTCCTCTTTAATTATGTCTGTATAGTTGCGAGACCACAATTCATTCCTCTCGGGATCGCCGGCTATGATTCTAATGCATTACAGTGCTATTAATTATGCAAATTTAGGCGGGTTAGAGATGTTTTAGATGTTTCAAAGTACAGGACTGGAATTCAGAATTTACCATGATGTTAGAAGATCTGTCAACACTATGTATACACACTTTCACCACAAGCATTATATCATTCTACTTTATAATATTCATGAAATGGGTTTATATATGTTTCTAGGGAGAAAAGGAGAACAGAGGGAAGGAAGAGAGAAATGAAAAAGTCCTGAAAGGGAGAAAGAGATAATAAAAGAAAGAGAAGAGATGATAAAAGAAAAGAAGATAGAAAAGGGCTTAAGACATTATAAACTAACCTAGTCTCATCCTTCCTGCATACATGTGTGAGGCAGGTTTAGTAAGTCTATAGTGGGGTTGAATTTTAGAGCTTGTGTTAATGTTGCCATACCAGAATTACAGAATTACCTTTGAGTATATTGATCCAAGCTTTAAAGAGGTTGTTCCATGAAAAAAAAAAAAATTCTATACAATAAAACTCCCAGTCATACACTTTTGTAATGTACATTTATTACATTTTCTGTGGACTTCCTGCAGTTCTCCAATTATTTGATGACTCCACTGATTATTTGATGACAGGAAGTTCAGCAGTTCTGTGTCGATTCTAGTAGATCATGTGAACAAAGAAGTTTGGCTTTTCGGGACAACTGATGAAACCACACCTCTGTGGTTCTGCCACCCACAGATTTTAACATGAGATAGGAAACAGAGGGCGGGATGCTCTGAGAGGGAGGAATATTGAGCCCTTGGGAGCTTGTAGTTTTAACCCCTTACAGCCGGAGTCAGTTTTGGCCTCTCTGACAGAGCCCCATTTTTTAAATCTGGCATGTTTCACTTTATGTGAGAATAACTTTTTGACACTTTAACCTATCCATGTGATTAAGAGAATGTTTTCTCGTGACACATTGTGCTTTAAGATAGTAAGAAATTTTGGTCCAAAAAACATTGTTTATTTGTGAAAAATATCAAAGCATCTTGAAAAATGTGAAAAATTTACCATTTTCAAATTTAAAAAATTTCTGCATGTAAGACAGATAGTTATTCCACTCAAAATAGTTTATAACTAGTATCTACCATATGTCTATTGTAAGTTGGCATCATTTTTTGAAATGTCTTTTTTTTTCTACGACATTAGAGGGCTTAGAAATTTAGTAGTAATTTTCAAATTTTCAAGAAAATTTGCAATATAATTTTTTTTAGGGACCAGTCCAGTTCGAAAGTGATTTTGAATGCCCTGTATGTTAGATACCCCCATGAATGTCATCATTTAGGAAGCTACACCCCTCAAAGTATTTAAAACAGCATTTAAGAAGTTTAATAATTCACAGGAATTAAAGCAAAGTGGAGGAGAAATTTCAAAATGTCACTTTTTTTTGCAGGTTTTCAATTTTTATCTATTATTCCCAAGAACACGGTAGATGTGATCAGGGAAATACAACTTAATGTTGATTCCCCAGATTCTGCTGTTTTCAGAGATATCCCATATGTGGCCCTAGTGCGCTATTTGGCTCAACAACAGGCCTCAGAATAGGAGGAGCACCTACTGAACTCTGGGGTCTCATTTTCATTACTGATTATATTTAGGCGCCATTTCAGGTTTGCGGACACCCTAAGGTGCTAAAACTTAATAAACACTTCTTAAAAGACCCCATATTGGAAACTACACCCCTTAAGGAATATATCCAGGGGTGTAGTGAATATTTCAACCCCACAGGTGTTTCACAAATTTGTTTAGCATTAGGCTGTGAAAATGAAAATTATTTTTTTTCCATCAATCTGCAATTTTAGCTGAAATGTTGAATTTTTACAAGGAATCCTGGAAATAAGCACCCCAAATTTTGTTACACAATTTCTTACAAGTTCGGCATTACCCTACATGTGGGTGTAAACTGCTGTTTGGGTGCATGGCAGTGCATATAAGGGAGGGAGTGTTATTTGGCTTTTGGAGCGCAGATTTTGGTGGGGCCATGTTGCATTTGCAAAGACCCCAAAGTACCAGAATAGGTGAAACCTTCCAGAAGTCGCCCCATTTTGGTTTCAACACCCCTCATGGATCTCATATAGGGGTGTATTGTGCATTTTGGGCGCACAGGTGTTCCATAGTTTTTTGTAGCATTGGGCTATGAAAATGGGGGGAAAAACCGCAGTTCCACCATTGTTTTTTTGGGCTTCATTTTTACAGTGTTCGCCATACGGGATAAGTGACAGGATAACTTTACTATGGGGGCAGTACAATTGCAATGATATAAATTTTATATATATTTTTTTTTATGTTTTATTACTTTTACACTATAGAAATAGTTCTATAAAAAATTAGTTTTTATGTTGTCCTACTCTGACAGCCATTACTTTTTCATTATTCTGTATACGGAGCTGATTATGGGCTTGTTTTTTGCGGGATGAGTTGACGTTTTTATTAGTACCATTATGGGGGGCATATGACGCTTTGATCACTTTTTATTAATGTTTTTGTGAGGTATTTTGAACATAATACAGCATTCCAGGTGGTGTTTTTTATTTTTATTTTTTACAGCGGTCACCATGTGGTATAAATAATATGCAATCTTTACTCAGCAGGTCGATTACAATTACAGCGGTGCCAAATTTGTATATTTTTTATATGTTTTATTGCTTTTACACAATAAAAACACTTTTATTCAAAAAGGAAAAAAGTTTTTGCATCGCCATAGTCTGAGAGCCATAACTTTTTTATTTTTCTATATACGGAGCTGTGTAGGGACTTCTTTTTTGCGGGATGAGTTGGCGTGTTTATTGGTATCATTTTTTGAGGACAAGACTTTTTGATCAGTTTTAAATCCATTTTTTGGAAGGCAGTGTGAGGAAAATACAGCAATCCTAGTAGTGTTTTTTATTTGTAACAATGCTCACTGTATCCATGACAAGTTAGCTTTACTCTGTGGGTCGATACAATTACGACGATACCCAATTTATATAATTTTTTTTATGTTGAAGCACTTAAAAAAAAAGTGTTCTTATTGTGTAAAATAATATTTATGCATCACTGTCTTCTGAGAGCCATAACTTGTTTTATTTTTCCGTATACAGAGACATGTAAGGACTTTTTTTTTGTGGGACAAACTGACGAACTGACATTGGCGTTTATATGAGTTTTTGATAGCTTTTTACTCCATTGTATGTGCTGCAGGATGAACAAAAATCGCAATTCTTTGATTTTTTTTTTCTAACATCATTCACTATACGAGTTAAATAATGTGACAGATTTATAGGGCAGGTCGTTACACATGCGGCAATACCAAGTATGGATACTTTATTTATTTTTTATCTTTTTTGGGGCGATTGGCGTTTGTAAAGGGAAAACGCTAGTGTACGTGTTATTATTTTATTTTTTGTGTTTGTGCTTCACTTTTTTCACTTTTTTTTAACTTTTTTATACATTCTTACTTTTCCTCATAGGGGACTTGTAACAGCAATCTTAAGCCCACGCGATCGCCAGGACGTATGGATCCGCCCATTTGCGGGAATATACTTCTCGCTAGGACATATGCATACGTCTCATGTTGGTAAGGTGTTAAAGGGAAAAGAAACTATTTTCAAACAGGAAATGCTGCTTGCTGGCTGTAGTGAATGGAGGGTACATATAGCAAAGGAAAATCACAAATTAGCACAGAGAACATCACAGTGAAATTAAGAAGACACAGAGAAGCTATGTGGAAATTTTTTTGTGGTTTGCTGGACCACCCCTGTAATTACTATAGTTTCATGTAAGAATTTATAGGAATAGAACATGCTGATATAAAGATGCAAGTTTGTAATTCTTCCTTGTAGCAAGGTGACTGGGAGACCAAATTAAAGCTCCATCATACAGTGTATTAAGTTTAACACAATTTTGCCGGTCTGGATACCTGGAGTCATGAGACATATTTGGACTCAGGAAGAAATTTGTATGGGACAATTGGCACCCAGCTCGTAAAAGTTTTTGCATTACTCTGGATCAATACTGTAAGATTATAGGTTGGACTTGATGCAACTGTGTCTTTTTTCAACCTTATTTACTATATTACTTAAGTGTACCTTGTATTTTAAATGATTATTTAAAATATGCTCTCATGTGTGGACACACAAGAATTAGCACTATTTCTGGCTATTATATGTTGTATGCAGTGGTGCTATAAATAGCAATGGCCTCAGGATACAATATTTTCAACATAAAGTATTTTTTCCTTGGACAATGTATCTTGAAACCACCCTCAACATACAATGTCACAGTCATTGTCCATCTGTGACAGACTTGACCAAGTGGGCGTCAACAAAATATCATGAACATTTTACTTATAAAACCTGATTTGTATTGATGAAGTATATTCAGTGATTGGCTGTCTAGTAGTGTCTCGACAGTGCAGTGTCTATAAAGTCTATAAAATACATGACCCAAAGAAGCTTCTGTCTTCGAAATAGAAAGCGATTTACCGCTTTGATTTTATATGTAAAGACTTGCTTTCTCTGTATTACCTGCCTAATTTTCTTAAATCTGCATCTTGCATTGTGTTGGGTTGACATTTTGGTGACTTTTGAAGCAGTTACTAGTTTCAATAGAATTATGATTTCTACATACAATGATTGTCATAGAATCAATACATTTTATATGTTGAAGGACCACAGTATGTTTCATTTTTCACTAGTTTTCTCCTTGCAGTTTTCTCTGAATTCATGTCTCACTGTACCTTCTCCCCCTACCCTCGACTTGTCATCGGCTAGTATGTAACCTGATTACTCAGTGTACTGGGAATCTATTTTATCTCTCAGGATGGATTTTAGAATTGAAATGTGAAGATATGAACAGTGCAGGAGGTAGGAGCGAGAAAAGTTGTTTATAAGTGGAAATGAGGCATTTTTTTCTGAAATAGATATACAAATGTAGCAAAGGTTAACTTGACAGTGATATCATGGCATTTCATGTTATTTGATCTTAAATTACAACAAGAGCTATTGAGAGGCATTGAAAAAGTTGAGTTTACATCTTGTGTCTTGATATCATGGTGCATTATCTGTCAGGTTTAGCTTTGCTACATCTCTATACAAAATTTCTTATATTCACTTGTACTATTGATTTACAGATGTGGTAAACCTTACTTTGAAATTAAAAATGTTAAATACCATGATAAAGAAAACTTAAACTTGGCAGTTACAATGGCATGCAATGTGCTATATGTCAAGTTAAAGTTTGCCGCCTCAATGTATGTAATGCATAACATGCAAAGTTTAATTTTCTGCCTCTTTGTATATAGTCAGTTAAAACGACATTGCCCATTCAACTTTGGTAACAAATATTAGATACCGTCTACAACTGTCGGTTTTAACTAATGTGAAGTTTTGACACAAATCTATGGGTACAGGTTAATATACAGTTGCTAGAAAACGTAATTGACCCATTTGGAATTGCCTGAATTTATGCATTAATTACTAATAAACTGTGGACTGTGGATCTGAGTCAAAGACATAAAAAAACAGAGTGTTACTTAACTAATAACTAGTGTTGAGCGATTATTATCGACAAAGTTGAAATCGGCACAGTTTTTATGTTGATCGAAATTTTTAGATCATGCGATAATTTAGGTTAGAATCTGTGCATCATCTATTAAGATCGCGCCATTTTCGGCGCTTCCTGTCATTTTTGGCGGCAGCAAATCAGCTTACAGAATAGAGCAGGGTGAGATGTGTGTGCGACGTCATGATGAGATGTTTTTATGGTTGCGATTGGCGGGAAAAAAATCACATGCCCTTTTTTTACTTTAAAACAGCTTTTCCCCTGTTCGCCTCATTTGCCCTTTTCAGGGTCTCAAAACCCAGAAGAACGTGGCTCTGTTGGGGCCCAAAAACGCTCAGCGAAATTATTATTTTTTCTTCCAAAAGAAACCTCTACTATTAGTTTGGGGACCCTTACAATTTAGTTAGATTGAGATTAAATGATTTTTAGGGTGGGTTAGGTAGGAATTTTTTAAATGGCATTTACGTTTTTTTTAAAAAAGGGTCACGGGGGGGGCAGGGGGGGGGCCCCTGCGGGAGGGAACAAAAGGACAAGCTCTAAAAAGAATACGGAAATAAATTTTCCCCAAAGGGTTTTTTGTGTAAAAATTTTGCAATAGCTTTATTATTAACAGTTTTCTATTAAAAATTTTTCCTGGATATTTGGGCAGCCCTAAATTTTTTAGGAACAAACCATCTTTTTCTAGTAAGCGGGGTCCTTTGTTAGGTGCAAAACTCCCCCTTTTATTTTTAATTTATTTTTTTCGGGATAGGTGTTTTTTTCAATTTTCCCCAATTCCCAAACCTTTGTTGATATATCCCCCCTTGAATTAAAATTTTGAACCCCCAAAAAATTTTATAGTCACCACGGGGTTAAATTTTGTTTTGGTGCCAAAAATATCTTGTTTAATACGAATAATAAAGATACTTTTGTTTTTTAAATTTTGGGCGCACTCCCGTGTTTTTTCATTGAGGCGGGCTTGCATTTATTCTGAATCCACCCAATTTTTTTATTCACCACAGGGGGAATTAAAAGGGTGCCAAAAAAAAATTTTTGTATTTTTCGAATACATCAGTACAGTTTTTTTAAATTTGGGCGCACTTTAGCTTTTTTTTCATTGAGGCGCTTGCACTTAAATCTGGGCCAGAAATTTTTTAAGGTCCCCAAAAGGGTGAATTAAAAAGGTCCCAAAAAAATCTTTTTTATTTACGAATACATAACAGATATTTGTTTTTGGGATTTTTTGGCGCATTTACAGCTTTGTTCATTGAGGGCTCGCATTTAAAATCTGAATCCGGGCAATTTTATAAGTCACCACAGGTGAATTAAAAGGGGGAAAAAAATTTTGTATTATAAGAAAAACAAACAAAATACGTGTTTTTTGATTTTTGGCGCAGGCCAGTTTTTTGGAGGGATTCCTACTTTGCTTTAAATTTGAACCAGCTTTTTTGTAGTCACCACGGGTAATTGATAGGTCCCAAAAAATACCTTTTTATTTCGAATCCCATTTCAGATACGTTTTTTTTTTCACTTTGGGAGGCCGCTTTGTTAAATAGATTATTTGATTTAAAATTTTTGAATAAAAGAAATTTTTAAAAGCACCACAGGTGTTTTGATATGTGCAAAAATCCCTTGTATTACCCGGAATACTTTTCCCAAGATACGTGTTTTTTTAATTTTGGGGCGGGCCGGGCTTTGTTGAAAAAGATTTTACTTTGCGGGTTATATTTGAATCAGAAATTTTTTTGTTTTGATTTGAGGGATTTGAAAATTTGCGTGATTTGCCTTTCTTTTAAATAAGAGATTTCCAAAATTTTCCCTTTACCTTTAAAATTTTTTTTATATTTTAAAACATGGAGCAAAAAATCGGGTTGGTTTAAGCAAGCAAAGAGGGGGGGTTGGGACATGGGGGTTTTAGAGGTCGAGGGGAAGGTGCTCCTTCCAGTGCTGGCGCCCAACAGCATGCCGCGGATCGTCAGTTGCAGGATCGTCGGGCCCTGTCATCGCGGGGGCCCGGGGCCCCTGTGAATCTCGTAAACAAAACGGGCTTTCGAAAAAATCTGCCCTTCATTTGGTTTAAATGAAACCCTGCATCGCAGTCTTCCCTCCTCGTCTTCCAGTCAGGGCCCAAAAATGTCGCCCTCAGCATCCCCAGAAATCTTTCAACTTTGAAAGCCCCAAAAGGGTAAAACTCGTGTACCCACCACTGGGAAAATTTTCCATTTTCTGAAGACCTCTTTGATGAACAAAATGCGGTTGGGGCCCGAAGCATTTTAAAAAAGTTTAAGAGGCCAAAGAGGATGATTTTTTTTTTTGGGCTTTGAAAACCAGTTCTGATGCAAACAGAGGAAGGGGAAGGAAAGGGTAAAAGGCCCAAAAAATCCGGGCGGTGGGGAAAATGCCTTGCGGGTCCCTCTTGCTTGTGGGCCCGCAGTCCTGGATGCAAAATTGCCCGGGAAAGAACCAAAAAAAAAACCTTTTTGTTGTGTTTTGATGATGATCCGCCCATTGCGGACCCGATGTGGTTCTTTTCCAGAAAATTTTTGTTTGGGGGCCCGCTTAAATTTTTTGGGGACGAGGAGGAAAGGACTATGGGGTAGTGTCAGTTGGGTTCCCCTAAAAAAGGGTTAGAGGGCGGGGGGCCGGAAGTCCGTGTTATGTTTTCCCCACCCAAAGGGCAGCGCAAACCCCGCGCCTCGTTATCCCCCCGGTCAAAAAGGCCCTTGGACCTCTCAACCCTGGCCTTTTTGCCCAACCCTTTTTGTTTCCCCCAGCGAGGCCCCTTATCCCGCCTTTTGGGGTAAACCCCATAAGTAGGGGAAAGGGAAAACCTTAGGTGGTTAGCCACCACCAACATGTTAGTCACATGCAGCGAATGCTTTGATTTGGGAAATGGAGGCAAAAATTGGGCCAAAAAAGGCCAGATTTGACGCCGGGCCCCCAAAACCAAACTGCCCACCCCCCTTTTTCCTCCCCCCTTTTCCTCCTTCCCCCCCAACCCCCAAGGTTCCTCAGTTTGCCCATGTTTTTTAAAGGCCCATGTTTCAGGATTCAGCCTCCCCCTTCCCAGCCTCCACCTTCGCCCGGTAACCACCAGCACCCCCAAAGGGGGCCCCAACCCTCCCCCCTTTCCTTCCCCCATTTTTGGAAAACCTGCATGCCGTTTTAAGGGGGGCCAGTTAAGCAGCCACCCTTTGTCTTCCGGGTTTTGGGGAAGCAGAAAAAAAACCCTTTAAAAAAAAACCCCCCAAAGCCAAAAACCTGAATGTCGGCTTTGCCGGGTTTTTGGGGGTTTGGAAATGTTGATTTTTCCCGTCTGGTGGACACAGATGGGTTCCCCACATCAGGGCCCCGGGCCTGCCCCCAAAACCCGAGGGCCGAGCAGGCTTTTTCTTTGAAAAAACCCGCCCCTTCCCCTGGCCGGGGCCACGTGCCCATCAAAAAATTTCAAGGCGTTGTCTGCTTTCTGGGGCCCGGGGGAAAAAAAGTCCATCTAAACCACCGAAAACATGGACTAGTAAGAAGGGCCGACCCCGCTTTATCTCTGTGACAGTCAAGGGGGTGGGCTGGGTGAATGTCTCGGGGGGGTTGGACGGTGGCTTCGGCTGGTGCACGCTCTCAAAACTGCGGGAGGGTTTGCGGGGTTTTCTTTCCCCCAAGGTCCTCTGGGGCCCCATCACTTTGCCCAGGGGGAATACCAGGCGTGTTGAAATTAATTGTCTTTGAAAAGCCCAACACCGGGGTCAGGAGCTGGGTGGAGGGCCCCTCCGAAACCGGGGGACCGGCCTGGATGGGTGCCAAAAACCCTTTGTCCCGGGGAAAGGTGGTGGGGGGATAAGGGGGGAAATTGCTGGCCCCCCTTAAAGACGGTGGGGTGGGCACCACCCCTTCCCTTGGGCACATGTAAATAAACCTTGTCGTCCAGAAATTTCAAAAAGAGCTCCCCGGGGGTCTGGATCCCTTTGCTGGGGAAGGCTCGAATTTAAGTTCGCACTTCGCCGTTCGCCCCCGTTCGTCCCGCCGGCTGCTTTGGGCAGCGTCAGTCGGCCCCCCCGTAAAACCTTTCTCATTGTTGACTTTAGGCAACATGCGGGAAATTTCCCCAAACCCTTCCAAAATGCCCCAGGATTGTCGGCGAAAGCGCAATCCCAAGGCCAGTACAAAAGTGAACAGGGCCCTGACAAGAAACCCGGTGCGGACCTGGGGTGTTGACCCACCGAGAGTGGAGGCAGGTAAAAGAGTCTGCACCATCCTTCCCCGTTTTGAAGAAGCCCCCAACTTGGTCAGTGGGAAACAATGTCCTTGTCCCCATGAGCATTGTGGTGATTTTAGTTTTTGGAAAGTTTTTGGGGACACTCTGAAAAAAAGGGTCCCCCAGCGGGAGGGGGAAAGAGGGGCACAGATGCGGGGACACGGACCCTTTTCTCCCCGTCAAAATCCAAAAAGGCCCGACAGTTTAAAATTTTCATGGGTTTCTTTTAGGCAGTGGTTGGGGGTTCCAGAGCTAGGGGAAAAAGTGGGAATAGCTCTCGGGGTTTGCCATCTAGGAAAGAAAGGGCGGGTGTTAAAAGCTGTGGGGAAAGGCAGCGGAGGGGGGATGGGGGAAAAGGTATTCCTGGGGAACCCCCCGACTTTAAACCGACGCCCAACCCTTGGAAAGGGGGTTTTTGGAAAACAAAATTTGAGGGGAAAGGGGGAAAGGATGAGGAAGATGAGATTGCTATTTTCCCCTCGCCCCGGGAGGTTTGGAAAAAAAAAAATTTCAAGGCCCCTTCTCTCAACATGAGTGTTGGTTGCTCCATTTCCCCCAATTTTTGTTCCTCGCTTTTAAGGGCCCATAAAAAATGAACAACGGGTTTACTGGGGGGCCACCCCCCCTGGACCCCGGGAAACAAAAAAAAATTCAGCCATTTCCTTCCACTCCCCCAAAAAATAGGGAGAAAAAAATGAAAGGAAATGGAGACCTTGTGATTGATAAACTGGAGAAAATCTGTTCCCGTCTGTTTTCACTTTCCCCCCAAAAAATTGTCACGGTTTGGTACAAATCAGCGAGTACGGGCAGTGGGAGGGGCTAAGTACCCGTAGCGGGAGCGGGCCCAAGGTGGCAGAAGCCATTGGGTGCCCTTGGCAATCTTTTTTTTCCCACCTCCCAAAACCCCTGAAATGCAGGGCAAAATATCTAACCAACAGGGAGCCCAGCTTAAGATCATGGTGCTGGGGCCCTATCTGCTTTCTAAACCACCGATGTTTTTGGAGTTTTCCCGGACCCTTTTGGATTTCCCTGGGTTTTTCCAAAAAAAGGGGACGAGGGGCCCAAAACTCGCTCCCCAACCCCTTTAGAGGTGTTGTTTTTTTTCCTGCCCAGCACCCACGCGTATTATTTTAAAGGGCCCTTCAGCACAGTGGAGGGGTCATTAAAGAAAAAACGAAACCCGGGCTTTCCCCCGAAAATTGTGGAAACTTTTGACTTTATCAAGAGGGAACCCAGGAATGGGTTTTTTTGAAAATGTTGTGGCCCCAATTCCCCGAGGTCCCCCGATTTAGTTCCCGGTTTACTTAACATTCTCTTCAAACGAAATGGTCCTTTTGGGAAAACTTTTTTTTAAAATGATCATTCTTACTGAAATTTTTTTTATTCTCTTTTCCCAAATTTCTTTTTGGGCTGGTTTTTTTGCTGTGAGGGGGGCTGTAAAAAAAGAAAGGGTTTTCAGGGCCAACCCGTATTCCATTTCTCATTTTATCTTAAGAATTTTTCGCTTTGTAAAAGGTTTTTTGGGGAAATGTTGTGTGAGTTTAAAACTTTTAATTATGGCCCTTTGGAACAAAAAATGTGGCTTTTAAGGGTTTCTCCCTCACAATTTTTAATAGTGGTGGAAGTAAAAATTTAAAATTTTTTTGGGGTCATGTAGCTGTGAGATCAGCAATAATCATGGAAATTTGAAAACAGAAATGTGGCTTCTAAGGGGGAATTTCTCCCTCACAATTTTTAACAGGGGGCTGAAAAAGTCATTTTTAAAAAAATTTTTTTGGGGCATGCTGCTTTGAAATGCAGAAATTTTTTTTACAGGTCCAAATTAAAAAAAAAATTTTGTTTCAAACGGGGAACATTTGTTTTCCCCAATTGTCCAAAGTGGCCCCAAGGGTAAATGTTAAATTTTTTGCGGGCATTTTGCTTTGAAATGAAAGCTTACTAAAAAGGTCCTTTATAAAAAAATTTTGTTTCTAACAGACATTTGTTTTCACAATTGTAAAGAGGGGGTCAAGGGGGGGAAATGGTTTGCTGTCAAAAAACAGGAATAGGTGGGGACATGTTGTGGACACATTTTTTTGAAAAAATGAATTTTTGGGGCAAGATTTTTAAAAATTTTGCTTTCAACCCCTTGTATTGAAAACCCCTTTTTTTTAATACTTTAAAAAAATAGAAAAAAAAAGGACTTTGGGGGGAAATTCCCAACCCTTTTTTTTAAAAAATGTGTTTTTTGGGAATTTAAAACTACTAAAAAAAACTTTGCATGTACAAAATAGTGGTAAAAAAAATTTCCCTTGGAAAATTGTACAAGGGGAAAGGTACAGAAAAATTTGGGCCGTTTTGGTGGGTTTTATTCAGGGGGGACATGGAGGTATGGAGCAGGGGAAACAGAGAAAAAAATTTAAAGAGAAAATTTCCCCAGCCTTTGAGTAAAATAAAAAAAAGAATCCCAAAAAAAAAAGGGCCCCGGGGTTTAAAAAAGGGGGAGCTTTTAAACCCAACCAGTATTTCCAATTAAAAGTCAATTGGCCCGGGCATCTTTGGGAGGGGAAAGGCGTTTCCCCCAGGTCGGGGGGAAGTATTTGCCCCGGGGAAACTAAAATGGTGGTTAAAAAGACCCCTTTTCCCGGGCCTTTTTAATTTGGGGTCAGAAGGTTTAATGGTTTTTTGCGGTCCAGGCCCAGGTATGCAATGTCCAGTTCAACAAAAAATGGTGGTTGAAAGACCTTTTTTCCCGGCCTTTTTTGATCTGGGGGTCGGGGACATTTTTTTAATGGTCATTCTGCGGTACGGGGACAGTTTTTAGTAAATGTCCCAGTTCAACAAAAAGTGGTGGTTGAAAGACCCCCTTTTTCCCGGGCATTTTTTTAATTTCGGGGGGTCATGCAGGTTTGGGGTCTGTTTGGCCCCAGGACAGGTTTATTTCCAATTTGCCCAGTTAAACCCTTTTTTGGGTTTGGTTAAAAAAGACCCCTTTTTTCCACCCTTTTTTTAAATCTGGGGTCTTGCAGGTTTGGGGGGCTCATGTTTTGGGGGCCCCAGGACAGGTTTTAGTAAAATGTCCGGGTTCAACAAAAATGGTGGTTAAAAAAGACTCCTTTTTTTTTCCGGGGGGCACTTTTTTAAAATTCCTGGGGGTTTTTAAAAATGCCAGGGTTTGGGGCCCTTCTTTGGGGGCTGCGGTTTTTCCAAGGACGGGGTTTATTCAATGACCGTTAAAATTTAAGATGATGGTTAAAATTCATACTGCCTTCGGGCCCTTTTTTTTTAATTTGGGGGTGATGCAGGTTTAAGGGTCATGGTGGTACAAGAAGGGTTATTTGAATGGTTTTTGTGATTTTTTTTCTGTGGTTTTTAAATAACCAAAGTGTGTTGCCTAAGATGTGCTGTTCCATTTGACGGGTTGTGGATTTTTTTTTCCCAGTTCTCCAGCCTGTTTGGGTTTTAAGGGAATGAAGGTGTTGTTGCTCCCCATGGGGATTTTAAAGGGTTCATCGCCTTTAATGGACCACTCACTATCGCTATCTTGTGGGTTGATGGTCGCCCAATGACCGATGTCGATGGTCAACGAAAATTCGTAAACACTACTAATAAACACAAATTTTTAATTTGATATGTCTTGCATTTGCCCTTTTTAAAATTAAAAAAAAAAAATTACGGGGAAAAAAAAAAAAAGGAAAAAGTGAGTGAATTTAAAAACCCCTGTGGGTTTTTTTTTTTGTAACATTTATTTTATAAAATTTCCCTGAAATTTTACAAATTTTGATTTTGCCCCAATGTTCAGGGGGAATCTTAGACTGGTTGTGGTGCTGGGAACCAGCCAATCACCTCAGTCCATGAGTCTTTTAAGAAAACCTCACCCAGCACCCATTGCCAAGTTGTTGGTGTCGCTTAGTCTTCCAAACCCTTACTGGGGAAACCTTTTACCCTTGCTATGTTCCAAATTTCCCCTTGTCTATTGATTGCCCTGACTGAATGCTCATGCCTAAATAGGGCTCTGCCAAACTCTTCTGACGACACTCTTAAAACCTGTTGATGAAAAATGCAAGGACCTAAAATTGGGGGGTATTTTACCTGGAGTTTTCCCACAGCAAAGGCCAACTGGCCTTGCGGTGGGTCGGGTTGGGGCCCAAAAACCCTTTTTTAAAATCAAAAAGGAAACCCAAAAGCAAAAATTTTACCTCCTGTCTCCAGTGCCAGATCGTGACACCAGTCCTTCCTGCAGATGTGTTTCGGTCCATTAATGTAAAATTTATTTGGGTTTCCCCAAAAGCCTTCTTAGGATCACCACCTGACAAAATCTGTAAATTTTGTTTACCCAAAATTTACATAAGCATAAACATAGCGCTATGCATTTGTTCTAAAAGGTTTCACTTTAGTTTTATCTAGAACATTTTCCTAGAATAAATGGAATATCCAAGTTGCCTTTGGCAAACTTGAAATGGGCTTAAATGTTTTTATTTTTGGGAACATTTAGCCCTAAAAAAAATTTTCCCCAAATTGTGTCTGAAAAAAAGAAAAAAAAAATGCCAAACCCAAATTCAAAACCCTATCCCCAAATGTAAGATGATGGTGAGAGCATTACGGTTTGTGGCCACTTTGCTACCTCAGGGCTAAAGTGCTTTGTGATCTTTAAGGAAATAATTAATTGAAAGGTGGAAAAAATTTTAAAAAGGATTTGAGGGTGGCCCCCGGAAAAAAAATTTCAGAAAAAAAAACAGAAAACCCTGGGGGATACTACTGTAGAAAAATGAGATGGAATTTTAAAAAACAGCCCGAGGGGAACCAGGGCCCCCCCCCGCTATTAAAAGAAAAATTTCCCCGGGGCGTGATGGGTGGTAAAACCCCATTTTCCCTCCCTAGGTGGACCGAAAGTGCACCCTTTAAAATTTACCCTCTATTTACATTTTTATGAAAAAAGAAAAAAAACCACCGTACCATACATTGGGGAGGGCTAAAAAAGATGCAAAAAAAACCCCTTAAAACCCGCCGCTCGCAACTTCCATGATGAAAGGGGGGGGGCCCGTGGTATTCTTCTTGCATCCAGTCCCCCAGTTTCTGTTGGGCAAAAAAAATTTTTCCATAAGGAAAAATATTTAAAAAATGAAAGGGATTGGTTTAACATAATAGCCCCCAAATTGTAAGCCTCAAACCCCCCTTCACGGCTCCTCTTTTTTTTGCAAAGGGCCCCACTCCCCTTAAAAAACACAAAATATACAGAAAAAAGAGGAAAAAAAATTTCACAGAAGAAAAAAAAAGAAAAAATGGCCATTAGTGTTGAGCAATTAAAGATCGGGCCCAAAAATTTAAATCGGACGGAATTTTTCGTTTATCGGTTTTTTTTGAACACGCGATTAAATTTTGGTTAAAAACTGTGCATAATTATTAATATCGCGCCTTTTTTGGGCGCCCCCCCTTCCCCCCGTCATTTTGGCGGCCGCAAATCAGCTTACAAAAATAGAGCAGGGTGAGATGTTTTGTGCGACGTTTATGTGGGTTTTTGTATGGTTGCGATTGGTGGAAAAATCCCCTTTACCCTTTTTTTAAATAGAACGGCCCCTTTCCCGTTCATGATCATTTTCAGTATCTAAAGCAGTAGGGGCGTGCCTCCCGCCTTGTGCAAACAGCTTAGCAAAATTTTTCTATTTTTCACGAGACAGCTCTACTTTTTGCTGTTTATTTCCTTTAGAACTCAAATAAGATCAAAAGTTTTTCAGATTTTAGGTTGTTAGGGAAGAGAATTTTAAAGGGCATTTACCCCTGTTGGTCACGGGAGGGGAGCGGGGGGGGGGGGGGGAAAGGGGGGGGGAACAGACCCAAACTCTTTAAAGATACGGGGTATTTTTATTTCAGGGGATTTGGGATTGCAAAGCTTTATTATTAAGTTCATGTTGTTAAAATTACTTGGATATTGGGAAACCTGAAATTTATTAGGATACAGATCTTTTCTAATAAAATTGGGGTCTATTTTTTTAGGTGCAAATCCAATTTGATTATCAGTATACTTTCAGTAGGTATTCTTTTTCAATTTTGCCCAGTTTGGGTTTGTTGATAGAGGTACCTTGCAGTTAAAATTTTTAATTTCCCCGGGAATTTTTTTTGTCACCACAGGTTGATAGGTGGGCCATAAATACCTTTTATTTAAAGGGATGCTTTCAGTTGTGTTTTTTTTTACTTTTGCCCCCGGGCCAGATTTGTTGATAGAGCCAAACCCTTTCAGTTAAATTTGAATCCAAACAATTTGTTGGGTCACCACGGTGAATTGTTTTGGGCCAAAAATTCCCTTTTTTATCCCCCCCCCCTTTTACATTTTTAGATAGGTTTTTTTTTCACTTTTGCCCGTAAAAATTTTTTTTGGGGTAGAGGGCCCCCTTGCAGTTAAAAATTTTTTACAGCAATTTTTTTTTGATTTTAGGGATTTGAGAGTAGCTGTGATTTGCCGTCTTTTAATAAGGACGTTCCCAAAATCTTCCATTACCCTTCCCAAAATTTTTTGTTTTTGAACATGGAGCCCAAAAAAGCAGGTGGTTCGGGGGAGCAAAGAGGGGGGGGTTGGGGCATGGGGAGCTAGGAAAGGGCAAAAAGAAGGTGCCCCCTTCCAGTGCTTTTTCGACCAAAAACGCAAGCCCGCGGATTGTCGGGTTGCCAGGGGCCGTTCAGGGGTGTCATTAATGGGTTTAGGGCCCCGTGAAAACTCAGTAACGAAACAGCGTCGCCAATCTGTTCTTCAGTTTTTAAAGAACCCGCATCCCGCCGTTTCCTCCTCGTTTTCCCAGTCCCGGCCAAAAAATGTGTCAAACAGGGGATCATTCCCGTTCCCTTTTCCCAAATTTAAACCCAAGGCAGCCCAAATGTTTAACTTTGTTTTACCCCCCACTGTGGATTTAAACCCTTTTTGAAAAC
>JAODAL010041720.1:0-35592 GCA_025379985.1 Phyllomedusa bahiana | reverse complement strand
GGGCGCCCCGCCGGCATTTAATTTTAAAAAGGGGCAGTCCCCCGGAAATTTTGGTCATTCCCGGGGGACTGCTCCTATTTAAGTCCGGCCTTTTCCCCCTGGCGGCCCCCGCCGGACCCCTTGGGTTGTATATTCCCAGGTAAAATTTTTCCCCAAAAGCGTTCCTTCTTCCCTTACCGTGTACCGACTCCCCCTGTTTACGTTACCGTCTACGAACCTTGCCGCCTGCCCTGACCCCTCTTGTCAAACCGTCTACAAACCAAGCCGCCTGTCCTACCTCCTGCCTGTCTAACGACCACGACCTCATTTTTTTACTGTCCCCTACACCTCTTGGCCGCCACCGCAGGCAAGCCCCGCCAGGGTAGTGACCGGGGGAAAACCTCTGCAGCAAGACCACCCCCGTTTTGGGCGGGGGGCCTTTGGTAAAAACGGGGTCCCCATTTAAAATTCCACCCCTTTGGGGGGGGGTTTAAACCATCCCTGCGGTGGTCCTTTGTTTCCACCTCCAGACCGTAACAACTGGAAAATTGACTATCCCTGCCCCGGGGCCAACAACATGACCCCCAAACCTGCATGACCCCCCAGATTTAAAAGTTTTGGAAAAAGGAGTCTTTCACCCCCCAAATTTTAGTTTCACTGGACTTTTTACAATACCTGTCCTGTACCCAGCATGACCCTCAAACCTGAAAGGGCCCCACAGATTAAAAAGTCCCCAAAAAAGGAGCCCTTTAAACCCCCAAATTTATTAAAACGGGAAACATAGCCCCATCCCTATCCTGGACCACACCCAATGCCCCTTGAATCTACTGCCCCACGGGATTAAAAAAGTGCCGGAAAAAGGAGCCCTTAAAGCACCTTTTTTAATTTCACGGGACATAACTATCTCTGTTTTGGGGCCAAACCCATGACCCCCAAAACCTGAAAGCCCCCCCAGTTTTAAAGAAGTGCCGGAAAAAGGAGTCTACAACCCCATTTTGGGTTGAACTTACATTGACAAATCCCTTCCGGGGCCACAGCAAAAAAAAACCCCCCAAACCTGCATACCCCCAGTTTAAAAAAATGTCCGGGAAAAAAGGAGTTTTTCAACCACCATTTTAGTTGAACGGAAAACGCTATCCCTTTTTTGGCCCCCCTTAAACCACAGCATGAGCCCCCAAACCCCGTATGCCCCCCAAATTTTTAAAAAAGGGGCCGGGAAAAACGAGTTTTTTCAACCCCCAAATTTTATTTGAAAGGACAAAACCCTCCCCTTTCCCCGGGACCGAGAAAGACCCTTAAATTTAAATGCCCCAAACAGATTAAAAAGGCCAAAAAAAGGAGTTTTTTTAACCAGCATTTTAGTTTCACTGGACTTTAGACTACCCCGGCCCGGGGGCCCCACACATGACCCCAAAACCCTTTCCATGCCCCCCAATTAAAAAGTCCCGGGAATAAAGGATCTTTAAACCACCAATTTAGTTTCCCCTGGACATAGACAAACCCTGCCCCTGGGCCACAGCAGGGATCCCCAAACCTGCATGCCCCAAGATTAAAAATTCCCCGGAAAAAAGGGAGTTCCCTTTAAACCACCAATTTAGTTGAACTTGACTTTAAAACAACCCTGTCCTGGGCCACAGCATGACCCCAAAACCTGAAATGCCCCCCAGTTTAAAAAGTGCCAAAAAAAGGATTTTTTAAATCCCCCAAATTTTATTTTGAACTTGACATTGACATCCCTGTTCGGGGCCACAGCATGACCCCAAACCTCATAAACCACAAGATTTAAAAAAGTCCCCGGAAAAAGGACCCCTTTTTTCAACCCCCATTTTAGTTGAACTGGACAAAGACTACCCTGTGGGGGGACCGCAGCATGACCCCTTTAAATCTACAAAAAACCCAAAATTTTAAAAAAAGTCCCGGAAAAAGGAGTCTTTTTAAACCAG
Organism: Phyllomedusa bahiana; assembly: GCA_025379985.1. Lineage (NCBI taxonomy): Eukaryota > Metazoa > Chordata > Amphibia > Anura > Hylidae > Phyllomedusa > Phyllomedusa bahiana. The sequence continues at coordinate 33,670 of JAODAL010041720.1, read as the reverse complement.
CTTTTGTTTCACAGGAAAAATTAGACTACCCTGTCCTGGGCCACAAAATGGGGCCCCAAAAACCCTGCATGCCCCCAGTTTAAAAAAGTGCCGGAAAAAGGGAGTCTTTCAACCGGGCTTTTTTATTTCACTGGACATAACTATCCCTGTCCGGGGCCCCCGCATGGCCCCAAACCTGCATAACCTAGATTAAAAAGGGGCCCGGAAAAAAGGGGAGTCTTTCAACCCCAATTTAGTTAAAATTTACTTTAAATTTACCCCGGGCCGGGGGCCCAAAACAAAAGACCCCCAAAACCCGGGCATGCCCCCCCAGATTTAAAAATTGCGGGAAAAAGGATTTTTTCAAAAAACCAAATTTTATTTGGGAAACTGGACTTAGACAAACCCCTTTCCTGGACCGCAGCATGACCCTTAAATCTACATGACCCACAGATTAAAAATTTCCCCAAAAAAAAGGGAGTCTTTCCCACCCCACCAAAAATTTTACATTGACAAACCCTTTCGGGGCCACAGCATGACCCCCAAACCTGAAATACCACCAAAAAATTTAAAAAGTCCCCGGAAAAAAGTTTTTCAACCCCCAAAATTAAAAGGGGTTTGAAGGGACAGAGACAATCCCTGTCCGGCCCGCAGCATGACCCAAAAATCTACTTTACCCACAGATAAAAAAGGGCCCGGAAAAAGAGCCCCTTAAAAAACCAGCTTTTTTATTTTTCACTGCCCATAGATTTCCCCCCTGTCCGGGGCCACAGCATGACCCCCAAACCTGCATGCCCCCTAGTTTAAAAAAGTTCCCCGGAAAAAAGGGAAATTTTTAAAAACCCCCTTTTTAAAGTTTAACTTAAATTTTTAACAATCCCTGTCCGGGGCCACAGCATGACCCCAAAACCTGAAATCCCCCCCATTTTTAAAAAAGTGCTGAAAAAGGAGTTTTTTTCAACCCCCAAATTTTAGTTAACTGGCCCCATAGACTATGCCTGTCCTGGCCCCGCAGAAATGACCCTTAAATCTAAAATACCCACAGAAAAAAAAAGTGCCAAAAAAAAGGAGTTTTTTTAACCACCATTTTTTAGTTTCCCCGGGACATAGACTACCCCGGGGGGGCCCCCTTGGGTCCAAGAAAGACCCCCAAAACCTGCTTTAACCCCAAAATTAAAAATTCCCGGGAAAAAAGGGAGCCCTTTTCCAAACCACCTTTTTTGGGTTTCCCCGGGACATGACTATACCTGTCCGGGCCACACTTTAAACCCCCAAAAACCTCATGACCCCCGGGATTAAAAGTCCCCGGAAAAAAGGGAGTCTTCATCCACCATTTTAGTTGAACTTGCCATTGACTATCCCGTTCTGTGCCAAAAGAAATGACCCCAAAAAAACCTGAAACCCCCCAAAGTTTTTAAAAAGTCCCGGGGAAAAGAGTCTTTAAACCCAACCTTTTTTAGTTAAACCCGGGGACATAGACAACCCTTCCTGGACCGCACATGACCCTTAAATCTACATAAACCCACAGTTTAAAAAAAGGCCGAAAAAGGGAGCCCTTAAACCCCACCATTTCTTTTAAACCCGGGACTTAAACTATGTCCTGGACAGCAGCATGATGAAAAGGGCACAGGGGGGCCCTTTAAAGGAACCATCGCAAAAAATTTTTCCCAATAAGAAATAAACTATTTTTAAAAACAACTTTTTTTTTCCTTTTAATGCAGCGCAAGAGATCCTTGCCATTCTACTGGTGACATTTTTCCACCGTGCCTTTTGAATTTGAAGCAAACCGAAACAGATGCCCCCCAGCCCCCCCAACGGGGCCTGTCTGAAAACCCCTGCATTCTACTTCAATTTGGGGTTGGGGGAAAAATTACAACAAGAGGGGTTGAGGCTGTAAACGTGGTTCACCCCGGGTTCAGCGGGGGCCCCAAGGGGCCCCCCCAACCTTTTTTTTGGTGAGAGCAAGGGCGGGCCGCCCCGTCATCTTTTAACCCCCCGGTTCACCCAAAGCGGGGCCCCGAGTTACAGTGGGTCCCGGTGAGACCCAGGCAGGGCTTTTCCGTCATCCTTTAAAACATGGCAAAAAATGCCCTTTTATGATGCAGCATCGAAAACGGGCCCGGCTAAAAGCAAGTGCGGAAGGGGAAGTTTTAGCTAAAGACCTCCACCTTCCCAGTAAAACAGTCAAACCTGGATAGCGCTAGAAAAATTTTCTGCCTCAAAGGGAAGCGCTTCCCCCTCCGTATGGTGGGACCAATTGATTTTTTTCACTTGGGAGATGTGGGGGTTTGACGCTCCTTTTTTAAAACCCAGGTCCTTTTTTCTTGGCATTCTTTTTTCTTTTTTTAAACAACGGTTGGGGGGAAATTGTCTCTGTTCTTGGGGGCAAATGGCCCCTTTACACCAAATTCCCCCTGAATAACCTACATCTTTTAAAATTTTTTTCCCTGTCCCCTCCCTTGTAAAAATTTCAGAGGAAAATTTGTATCAGCTTTTTGTAGATGCATTGTTTTAAAGGGGTTTTGTCTCACTAAAAGGGTTTGCTAGCAAAAGTTAAAGATCTTGCAAAAAAAATTTCTTTTTTGAAAATTTGTGTCCTTTAAACCCATTGCCTACCTTTTCCCCCTGTTTTTACACCCACCTCCCCTTGAGCCACTTTTGGGAAAATGTGAAGAACAAATTCTGTTAGAAACCACATTTTTAAATGGGAAACCTGTAGTATGGGCTGCTTTTTCAAAAGCAACTTTCCCCAAAAATTATAAAAATGACTTTTCAGCCACTTTTAAAAAAACTGTGGGGAGAAATGCCATAGAAGCCCTTTTCTTTCCCAAAAGGACCATGATTATACTGTATCTCACAGCAAATGCCACCAAAAATTAAAAAAAGGACTTTCCCAGCCCTTTTAAAAATTGTGGGGAAAAAATTCCCACTAGAAGCCACATTTCTGTTCCAAAGGCCCTTGTTTATAGCTGTATCTCACGGGAATTGGAGATCGTGTTGATTGATCAACATGCCCCCAAAAAATTTTAAAAATTTTTTCTCACCCATTAAAAAAATGGTGAGGGAAAAAATCCCCCTTAAAACCAATTTCTTTTCCCAAAGGACCAAATTATAGCTGTATTCACGCAACACCCCCCAAAAAAATAAAAAGGATTCTAGCCATTTTAAAAAATTTGAGGAAGAATGCCATTTAGAACCCACATTTCGTTCCAAGGACCTTGATTATAGCTGTATCCACAGCAAAAAGCCACCAAAAAATTATAAAAATGACTTCTAGCCCTGAAAAAAATTTGTAGGAAAAGCCACTTAGAACCACTTTCTGTTCCAAATGACCATAAATATGTGTATCTCACGCAACATGCCACCAAAAAATTAAAAAAATGACTTCTCGCCACTGTTAAAAATTGTGGGGGAGAAATGCCACTTAGAAGCCACATTTCTTTTTCCAAAGGGACCGTTATGTTGTATCTCCACAACATGACCCCAAAGCCACTGACAATGCGAAATTTTTTAAAGAAAAGTGAGAAATGGAAAAAACGGTTTTGTCATGAAACCTTGGGGTCTTTTCAGTCTCCACCGCAAAACCACAAAATTTTCTTTTTGGGGGTGAAATAAGAATTGCAGTAAGAAATGATCATTTAAAAAAAAAATTTTCAAGGGACCATTTCTTTTTTTAAGAGGAATGTGAAGTAGAACCAACTAATCGGGACCTCGGGAATTGGGCCACAACATCATCAGAGATCCATGCCTGATTCATCTTGATGAAAGTCAAATGATCAACATTATCTGTGGAAAGCTGGATGCATTTGTCTTTAATGACTCCTCCAGCTTGGCCGTGCTTACTAGTGCATGTGCCAGTGGTCAGATGGACTTTGCCGGACACAGATGCAGACAACGCGCTTGAAATTTTAGATGACATGTGGCTGGCCAGGGCAGGGACGGCTTTTCTGGAAAAAAAATGCCTGCTCGGCATCTGGTATTGGGGGCAGGCAAGGGCAATGACGTGGCGGAACCCATCTGTGTCCACCAGATGGAAAGGCAACATTTCCAAGGCCAAAAGCCTGGCAATGCTAATATTCAGGCTTTTGGCTTTGGGATGGTTTGGGTTAAAGTGTTTCTTATGCTCCCAAACCTGATAGACAGAAGGCTGGCTGCTAGACTGGCCCCTGTATGGCGTGCAGGTCATCAAACTGGTGGAAGGAGAAGGGGTAGGATGGGTCTCTGGTGGTGCTGGTGGTACTCGGGCGACGGTGGAGACTGAAGCGGAGGCTGATCCCTGATCATGACTCTTAGAGACATGGGCAGCTGAGGAACGCTTGGTGGTGGTGAAGGAGGCGGAGATAGAGGGTGTGACAGTGGTTGGAAGCCCCGCATCAGTGTAGCCTTTTTTGGCCAAGTGTTCCCTCCATTTCAACTCATGCATTCGCTGCATGTGACTAGACATGTTGGTGGTTGTTAAACACCTAAGCTTCTTGCCTCTACTGATGCGTTTACGGCAAAGGCGGCATATGACATCGCTGGGTGAATCAGAGGCTTGCTCGAAAAAGGCCCAGGCTTGAGAGGTCCTGGAACTTTTTGACGGCGATAAGCGAAGAGCAGTGTTTCCGCTGATCGTGGCTGGCGGAATCATCTTAGCGGACTTCTGCGACCGCCCTCTTCCTTTTTGAGGCGGGAGCCATACTGACAGTACCCCATCGTCTTCCTCCTCGTCCAGTGATGAATCGCTCGCAAGCAAATTCTGCTGAAAAGACCACATTGGATCCGCAATGTCGTCAACATCATTATCAACACAGGTGACTTTGTCGTCCTGACATTCTGCATCCAGGAGCTGCTGGCTACAAGCAAGAGGCACTGCAAGACGTTGCCGACCGCCCGGGATTTTTGCCAATTGACCGGCTAACTTCTCCTCCTCCTGATGATGGCATCAGTAACTGGGTATCAGAACAGACAAAATCATCCTCTTGGCCTCTTGATCTTTGCAAATGCCTTCTGACCCCAACCGCATTTTGTCATCAAAGAGGTCTTCAGACACTGGATTATCCACAGTGGTGGGTACACGAGTTGACATTTGGGCTGCCTTCGCTTCATGTTGGACGGATGCTGACGATGCTGATGTCGATATTTGTGGCCGTGACTCGGAGGACGAGGAGGTAAGACTGCTGGATGCAGGTTGCATTAACCACTGAAGAACAGATTGGTGACTCTGTTCGTTACTGAGATTCACAGGGCCCTGACTCAGCAATGACAGGCCTGATCGTCCTGCAACCGACGATCCGCTGGCTTGCGTGTTGTCGCCAGCACTGAAAGGAGCACCTTCTCTCGTACCTCTACCTCCATATCCTACACCCCTTTTTGCTTGCTTACCACCTGCATTTCGCTCCATGTTCAGAAAGATAAAAATTTAAGAAGGTATGGAAGAGTTTTTGACAGTCTCTTATTAAAAGACGGTAAATCACAGCTATTCTTAAATCCCTAAATTTCCTACAGCCAACTAGGATTAGAAACTGAAATGTTTCTAGCGAATACCTGGGAAATGCGGTCTAGTGGAAGAACCATAAAACAAAATCAACAGTGTTCTTCCTTCAGTCCCAGGGATTTACAACTGCCCAGTAGGACTAGGAATTGATAGTTTTCAACAAAATATGGTGCTATCTGCGCCAAACTGAGATTCAACGAGCGTAATAAAACTATTCAGACGTTACACGGATGAGAAATTGCGTTTTTTGCAGCAATGACAAACGAGAACAGTTGCTAGAATATTTTGGCTATTTGAAAAAAACTAGGGAAGCACCACGTGCAATACAGCTATTTAAAAGTTATACGGATAACAAACGGTGGTTTTTGCGCCAATGAAATACACCAACAGTAACTACGAAATTTCTTTATCCAAATTTAAGTACAAGGTGGCTATTTGAAAAAAACTGGGGCGAACCAAAGTGCAATACAGCTATTTAAATGTTATACGGATACGAAAAGGAGGTTTTTGCACCTGCAATTTCTGTATCCTAATATAAGTACAAGATGGGTCTTTGAACAAAAATGGCCTGCGCCAAAGTGAAAAACACCTAATTAAATTGTGTACGGATAATAAAAGGTGTTTTTTTCACCTATGAAATACACCTGCAATTACTAGCAAATTTCTGTATCCTAATATAAGTACAAGATGGGTCTTTGAACAAAAATGGCCTGCGCCAAAGTGAAAAACACCTAATTAAATTGTGTACGGATAATAAAAGGTGTTTTTTTTCACCTATGAAATACACCTGCAATTACTAGCAAATTTCTGTATCGTAATATAAGTACAAGGTGGGTCTTTGAACAAAAATGGCCTGCGCCAAAGTGAAAAAAACCTAATTAAATTGTGTACGGATAATAAAAGGGTTTTTTTGCACCTATGAAATACAACAGCAATTACTAGCATATTTCTGTATCCTAATGTAAGTACAAGGTTGGTCTTTGAACAAAAATGGCCTGCGTCAAATTTAAAAAAACCTAATTAAATTGTGTACGGATAATAAAAGGTGGGTTTTGCACCTATGAAATACAACAACAATAACTAGCAAATTTCTGTATCCTAGTGTAAGTACAAGGTGGGTCTTTGAACAAAAATGGCCTGTGTCAAAGTGAAAACAACCTAATTAAATTGTGTACGGATAATAAAAGGTGGGTTTTGCACCTATGAAATACACCTGCAGTGACTAGAAAAGTTCTGTCTCCTAATATAAGTACAAGGTGGGTCTTTGAGCAAAACTGGGCTGCACAAAATACAAGGTACTATTTCACCAAAAAACTGGTAAAAAAAAAAAGCCATTTCACTGACGGTTCAAAGCAGTCTGGGCTGCACAATATACACTCTCCTTTCAAAAGCCTGCCTGTCTGTCTGTGTTCGCCCCCCTTCCTTCCCCTCTCCCCGCGGCTGTACAGTGCTAGATGCTTCTTTAAAAGTCTCAGCCCAACTAAGAACTGAAATTCTGTAACATACCTGTGTTCTAATGTTTACAGCTAAAAGCATAGTTGTCTGTGTGAACAAAGAGAACTGTGTCGCTGAGCTGTATTGAGGAGAAAGCTAACACACTGATGCTGAACAGGAAGGGCTGCTCTATGTAAAACGAGGTCATGTGATTTTTCCAGCCAATTACAACCATACACATCACAGTCATGACGTCGCACACCTGGCTCACCCTGCTCTATGCTCTAAGCTGATTTGCTGGGCGCCAAAATGACAGGAAGTGCCGAAAATGGCGTGATAGTAATAGATTATGCGCAGATTCTCACCTAAATTATCGCGTGATCGGAAAATTCCGATCAACATAAAACACGTGCTGATTTCAACTTTGTCGATTATAATCACTCACCACTAGTGATAATTAATGGTGCATACTCAGACTGGATCCCTGTTACTAGTGGGGTACCACAGGGCTCAGTATTGGGCCCTATCCTCTTTAACATTTTCATAAAAGATCTTACACATGGATTGCACTACTTCAGTCTACTGAAGATCGATCTTTGCAGATGATACTAAGCTTTGTAAAGTAATCAACACAATAGAGGATAATGTGTTATTACAAAGGGATCTGGATAAGTTGGAGGCCTGGGCAGAGAAGTGGCAGATGAGGTTTAACACAGATAACTGCAAGGCTATGCACATGTGGAGGAAAAATCCATTACATGACTACATGTTAAATGGAAAAACGCTGGGTAAAAGTGACATGGAGAAGGACTTGGGAATCCTGGTGGACAGTAAACTTAATTAGCAAACAAAGAGCTCACCCACTCGTCAATAGAAGGAAGCACACGGACCCGTGGTGAACCACCCACGTATATATGCATATTTTTCACTGAGAGAGCCTATCCCTGCTACAATTGGTCACATTTGAGGAGGAAAACCTGACTTATGTATCTTAGGCAAAGAATGGAATATTGCTGTAATAGGATGTTCTTTAATCAGAAAATCAGCTGTTTTAATAGAGATGATGCCCAATGCCACTCCATATGACACCAAGGACTTTAGCTCAGTCGTAAAGATTTTCATAGGGTCTGACTGAAGTTTCAGATATGTATAACTATCAGACAACATCCGCTCATTGGCTATTCTATAAACCTGTTCATCCAAAATGATGATAGCGCTGCCCTTGTCTGCCTGACGGAAAACAACATCACTAAAAGAAGATAACTCATTAAGTGCCTTTCTTTCAGAGAGCCTCCAGAAATGTATCGGCAGCTACCTCTCATTTCGCCCAGGTACATGCTGGGGATGTTTCCAGCTTTAAAGTGCAAGGATTGGAAAGGGTGTTTCTTCCTCCTCGTGGCGGTGATATGAGACAGAAGCTACTGAATCGGGAGGCATTCTGGATTTTTTTGTTTGCAACTAGATTTCCACAAGGTTTAAATAAACGTACTGATTTAATTTATCATTATTAGTTATTTTATCTGTAAATTTGGATATCATATGTTGTATACGTGTTTTTTTTTCGTTTCTTTACTTGCATACGTTTTGTATACTATTTCCCATTTGACATCATTGATTGCTCACCTGTTTTAGTAATTATAAATACCTGTGTGTTCTTTAGAGAAATGTGAAGGGCTGTTGCACAGCCTGAAACGCGTAAGGCGGGTTTTCCTGTTTTTGTCCTGTTTTTTGCTCCATGTTTGGCTTTTAATTTTGGCATAATAAAAGTTTTGTATTTTTGGAAGCTGGACCTTTTCTATCTTTTTTATATGCAGTAAACTTAATTGTAGCAGCCAGTATCAGGCAGCAGCTGCCAAGGCAAACAGGATCATGGGGTGTATTAAAAGGGGCATAGATGCACATGATTAGAACATTATTCTCCCAATATATATAAGTCACTGTTAGACCACATATGGAATATTGTGTACAGTTATGGGCACCAGTTCACAGGAAAGACATTGTAGAGCTTGAACAGGTACAAAGGTGGGCAACAAAAATAATAAAAGGACTGGGTGGACTGCAATACCCAGAAAGATTGGCAAGATTAGGGTTATTTAGTTTAGAGAAAAGACGGCTTCGGGGGACATGATAAATATGTTTAAATACATCATAGGTCAATATAGAGATCTCTCTCAAGATTTATTGATACCCAGGACTGTATCTAGAACAAGGGGGCATCCTTTACGTCTTGAGGAATGAAAGTTTATACATAAATATAGAAAGGGATTATTTACTGTTAGAGCAGTGAGACTGTGGAACTCTCTGTCAGAGGAACTTGTCATGGTGAATTCAATAACAGAGTTCAAAAAGGGTTTGGATGCATTTCTGGAGTGTAATAACTTGTTATAACAAGTTATAGTGACTAGGATTCTGGAGAGGGGTCGTTGATCCAGGGATTTTTCTGATTGCCAGATTTGAGTCAGGAAGGATTTTTTTCCCTAAAATGGGGACAATTGGCTTCTACCTCATTGGGGTCTTTTGCCTTCCTCTGGATCAACACTTTATCAACACTTTAGCAAAATAGACTGAACTGGATGGACGTCTTGTCTTTTTTCAGCCTTACAAACTATGTAACTATGTATATAATGTAGTGTGTTTATTAAAAGAGGTATGGACTCCCGCGACAGGGTTGTAATTTTACAACTGTTTAAAGCATCGGTACTGCCTTCTGAATATACTGAAAAAACTGAATATACTATTCAGTTTTGGGTACCAGTTTATAGAAAGGATGTAATGGAACTAGAGACAATTCAAAGACAAGCAACCAAACTAATAACGGGAATGGAGATTATTTAGTCTTGAGAAAAGACGTTTCCTGTGAGACATGATTAATTTATATAAGTATATAAATGGCCCCTACAAAAAGTATGGGGAAAAGCTATTTCATGTAAAGTCCCCTCAAAAGACAAGGGGCATTCCATTCGTCAGAAACAAATCAATCATTCAATATCCAGAGGAGAAAAGCCTTCTTCACTATGAGAACTGTGGAATAGCCTGCCTGAGGAGTTGGTCACAGCAGGAACAGGTGAGGGTTTTAAAAAAGGTTTAGATACCTACCTGAAATTAAAGAATATTAATACGTATGTAGCTGTATAAAATATTTGGATCCAGTCCTTAGAGCAGAGGGGTTGTTGCCTTTTGGGTTTCAAAGCCTTTATCCATAGGGGAAACTAAGTGTTAGGGAAGGTCAGGGACGAACACAAGACGCAGACAAGTGGAGTCCTGACACTAATCCCAGCCCCTGTCCCTGCCTTTTGGGGAACCTGACTCCTTAACAGGCCGGCCCCAACCAGAAGACTCAAGACTACAGGTGTGCACAGACAGATACGAACAAACAAAGAACACAAAAGACGTAGTCGGACGGTCTGAGTCGGTAACGGGGTGGGCCGCGCGGTACAAAGTCGGGAGGCAAAGGGAAAAACCGGAAAGCAAGCAGAGTCAAACAGCACAGAGGATAGCAAGAGAACAGTCTAACTATAGTGACCAGATCAGTATAGAAGGCACAGGAAAGAGGAAGCAGTGGGTATACATAGGAAAAGGAAGGAAGAAGAGGATCAGGGATAGGAAGCAGAACCTGTCAGAGATAACCCCCTATAAATGCTGGAGGATTTCTGGCTTGAAAGGGTTGGCTTGGGGAAATTTTGTCACCAGTCCAGGGGCATGCAACCCACACCCGCTCCTCTGGACCATACCCCATCCAGTGCACCAGGTATTGGAGGGCGTTCTGAACCCTGCGAGAGTCGATATAGCTTTTTCATATTTTAGTTCCCCCTTGATGATACAGGATGGGGTGGAGGGCGACCGACACCAGGGAATGTTTTTTTCAGGAGGATTTGTGGAACACGGATGGATCGGAGGAACCGGAAGGGCAGTCTGAAGTCCGGGGTTAAAAATTTTCAGTGATAAAAAAACGGACGAAAAAACCGGGGAGCGAATTTTGTAGTGGCACCGAAAGGGAAATTTTTTTCGTGGGGAGCCACCCTTGTCGACGACTTAATTTCGTGGGGGTGGCATTTTTTTTTGCCGAAATTTGATTGCTGAGTCCGGCTTTTTCTAGAGTCTCCGACTTCTAGCCCGACTGTGCACGTCGCTTAAAAGGATTTTAACTGAGAAATTTGGTTTTAAAACCTGTAGCGGGGGAAAATATCGGGGGGTGAAACCCGTATTAAGAAAAGGGGGGAGCGTTTGGTCGGGGAAATTCCATGATTGAAAGGGGCAAACTCCGCCATGGGCAAAATTAATTCACCTCCCCGGGGCATTCCGAAACATGCATTTGGGGTTTAAAGCCCTTTAGTTTCCCCTTTAGTCTCGGGAGGGAAAGGCGGTGAGAAGGCGGAGTCCCCTATTACAACAGAATGCTCCCCGGATCTCGACACAAACTGTACCCCTCATCGACCCAAAAATTGGAGGGAATACCCTGGTTCAGTATATGCGGACAAATAAATCGGAAAGAAGTTTGGTGAAGGTAAAATTTTTTCAAAACAAGAGTTTCAATTTAGAGAATGGTTTCCACCACCACACAAATTTACCGACCTCCCTTAGAGGGGGGGAAGGGCGGGGGGATGATATCCCTGGATGTGAGACCCCGTGCCTATTTGGGGAAAGGGGGGGGGTGCAATAAAACCCTCGGGGATGTGGGGGGACCTTTTCCCCGGCCAAGTCTCACAAACAGTAAAAAAATTTTTGACTCACGGTTCCATGAGGCCCCAAAGGTACGGATGAAGGTATCCCGTGCCCCCGATCCCGGATGCCCCGCGAATGGGAATGAAACCCCTCCAGAATTTTCAAAAGAAAGGGGCATGGGACAAAAAGTTTACCGGGGGGTAGTCCGGGAGGGGGCCGACCTTTTGGTTCGCAATAGCAGAAATAAGTTTAGTAAGGGTAGCCACGACTACTCCCGGAGCTAGGATATTTTCTGGTTCCTCCTCCGAGATGTCACTCATACCAAAACTTCGGGACAAGGCATCGGCCTTAACATTCTTAGCCCCTGGGCGGTAGGCTACTACAAAGTTGAATCTAGTAAAGAACAAGGCCCATCAAGCTTGACGGGGGTTCAATCGCTTAGCATTGTCAAGATATAAAAGGTTTTTATGATCAGTAAGAACAGTTACCTTATGCCTGGCCCCCTCCAGAAGGTGTCTCCACTCTTCGAAAGCCCATTTAATGGCTAGCAATTTCCTGTTACCAATATCATAGTTAGTCTCAGCGGTGGAGAATTTCCTGGAGAAGAAGGCGATGGGTCTGAGATTGGTATAAGGTTCAGTTCCCTGAGACAGGACGGCTCCTACACCTGTTTCGGATGCATTTACCTCTACAACAAAATTTTGTTCTGGGTCCGGGTGGACCAAGACAGGTGCGGAAGTAAAACATTTTTTCAAAGTAGCAAATGCTTGCTCGGCCTCTGGTGTCCAGGAGGTAGGGTCACTCCATTTCTTAGTAAAGTCAGTAAGGGGTTTAACAATCAGGGAAAAATTTTTAATAATTTGCGAAAATTTAGTTAGCAAAAACCTAAAAAACGTTGGATCTCTTTTAAGGTGGTAGGCCGTACCCACTCAGTGATGGCAGAAACCTTTTGTGAATCCATACTTATAGAACTGGGACTCAGTATGTACCCCAGGAACCCTATCTCCTGGACTCCGAACAGACATTTAGACAATTTGGCGCATAATTGATTCTGATGTAACCTGGAGAGGACCTCCCTGACATGATCTCGATGGGTATCGTAATCCGGGGAAAATATGAGGATGTTATCTAGGTACACAATTACGAAACGACCTAGATGATACCTGAAAATGTCATTAACAAATCGTTGGAAGACGGCAGGTGCATTACAAAGACCGAAAGGCATGATTAGGTATTCAAAATGCCCTTCAGGGGTATTAAAGGCCGTCTTCCATTCGTCCCCTTCTCTGATCCGAATCAGGTTATATGCCCCCCCCCGAAGGTCGTCTTTGGAAAACTATTGGGCATCCACAAGCTGATTAAGAAGATCCGGGATCAGGGGAAGTGGATGCTGGTATTTTATAGCTATCTTATTGAGCTCCCTATAGTCAATACAAGGACGGAGGCCTCCATCTTTTTTCTCAAGAAAAAAACAGCTCCCACCGACGAGAAAGACGGTTGTATGTGACCCTTTTCCAGGTTCTCCTTAATATATTGACGCATAGATTCTCGTTCCGGGGTAGATAAGTTGAAAATATGACCTTTGCCCCCGGAACGAGGTCTATAGCGCAGTCATAAGGCTGATGCGGTGGAAGAGTATCCGCAATAGTCTCATCAAAGATGTCTTTGAAATCAGAGACAAAATCGGGAATGGAATGATTATAGTTTATAGAGCATACCAATGACTGTACAGTTTTCAAATGACCGCCACATAAGTTCCCCCATTTTATCAACTCAGCAGTCCTCCAGACTTGGGTCTGTTAGGGCAGCTCCTCAGGACATGATCGGACTCTCCACAGTAGAAACACAACGCATTTTCCACCCGATGTTTCTTTCTGATAGCCGCCGACTTGGAGCCCAATACCATTGGTTCCTCTCCTGTACCCCAGGCATGAGATGGCAAAGGTAGTGGAGAAGAAGTTGTAGCAGAAACAGCAGAGAAATGTTGGACAGGAGAGTCAGTCCTGAACTGCCCAGTTGACCCCCCAATCTTTTCCCTGCGTCTCTCCCTCAACCTCCTGTCAATAGATATAGCCAAAGTCATAAAATCCCCTAAAGTTTCTGGAATAGGATGGCTGACCATAGCATCCTTCACTGCCTCGGACAGCACTTGTCTAAAGAGGGTCTTGAGGGGTTGGTCAGGCCACCCAATTACTGAACTCCATTGGCGGAATTCGAAGCAATAATCCTCAGCTGAGCGGCGACCTTGCTGGATGGACAGGAGGTGGGTTTCAGCTACGGCTGCTCGGTTGGGATCATCATAAATCTGGCCCAGTGCTAGAAAAAATGTATCCACCGATCTCCATTCCGGCACCTCGGGGGGTATGCCTAGTGCCCACATCTGTGGTGGTCCCTGGAGGAGTGACAGGGCCATGGCGACCTTCTCAGCTTCTGAGGAAAAATGGGAAAACCGAAAAAACAGGCGGCAAGATTTCCTGAAGGTCCGAAATTTATCAGGGTTATCGTGGAAAACAGTCAGGGAACCGCATGTTAGATTTGTGCTGAAAATATTGTACCAAGGGCCCAGGAGCAAGTGTGGGTACTGATGGGGCAACTGGATCAGGAGCCGGGGTAGACATAGCGTCCAGACAAAGCGAGATCTGGGACATTAGACCCGCCATGCCCTGAAATTGGGTTGTTAATTCATCCAGGCGGTCAGAAACCGATAGGTTGGTATTCATCCTGAACCGCCGGGGAATTTGTTTAGAATCTAGGCCTTCTATAATGTTAGGGATGGTCAGGGACGCACACACGATGCAGACAAGTGGGGCCCTGATACTAATCCCAGCCTCTGTCCCTGCCTTTTTGGGAACCCGACTCCTTAACAGGCCGGCCCCAACCAGAAGACTCAAGACTACACTGAGCAGGTGTGCACAGACAGAGACCAACAAACAAAGAACACAAAAGACGAAGTCGGACGGTCTGAGTCGGTAACGGTGCGGGCAGCGCGGTACAAAGTCATGAGGCAAAGGGAAAAATCGGAAAGCAAGCAGAGTCAAACAGCACAGAGGATAGCAAGAGAACAGGCTAACTATAGTAACCAGATCAATATAGAAGGTACAGGAAAGAGGAAGCAGCGGCTATATATAGGAAAAGGAAGGAAGAAGAGGAGCAGGGATAGGAAGCAGAACTTGTCAATCCAGAGAGCGGATAAACCCCTATGAGGGCTGGAGGATTTCTGGACTACAGGAATGTGTTCACACAAAGAAAGGCAAAGCCGCAGTTATGGTCGCAGCGGCCATGGCCGGCGACCAGGGCCCAATGGCACGGACATGATATGATTATATGTAGGTTTATACACACTGTCGCTGAGCTATGTTGATTTTCAGCTCACTCCAAAGATTTAAATTGGGTTTAGGTCTGGACTTGGTCAATCCAGGATCTTGAAATGCTTCTTACCACTCCTAAGTTGACCTGTGTGTTTCATGCCATTGTCATGCTGGAAGACATGCTCTTACTGAGGGAAGCAAGCTGTTGGTCAAAATCTTACGATAAATGGCCCCATCCATCTTCCTTTCAATACAGTGCAGTTGTCCTGTCCCCTTTGCAGAAAAGGACCCCCGAAGTATGATGTTTAAACCCTAATGTTTTACGTTTGGGACAGTGTTCATGGAGTTGTACTCTTCCTCCAAACATGGCGAGTGGAGTTGATATCAAAAAGTTCTATTTTGGTTTCATCTGACCAAATTACCTTCTCCCATGCTTTGTTTGGATCATCCAGATAAATATAGGTGAACTTCAAATAGTTTTGGGTTGATTCATGACCTTTCTCAGAATAATCCTTACCCTACAAGTAAGGATTATTGGATCCAAATGGATCCCCAGACCCAGGAATATTGACAGTCATCTTGTTTGTCTACTAACTGGGCCAACAGCTGTTATCATCCGCCAGGTCTATTGTCCTTTTACAGCTTGTGAACGTCTATATGTGGTGTCCCTGGTGTCCTCTTAGTACAGGCTCCTTTGTCCTTGCCGATAGTGGAGAGTCTTGAGTATGATTTATTGAGTGTGTGGAAAGGTGTGTTTTATACAGGTAATGAGTTCCAACAGCTGCAAGTGATCAGGAGGGCTTCCTAGAGAAAAACTAACAGCCAGAATTCTTGTTGGTTGGTAGTTGATCAGATAATTAGTTCATTCAATAAAATGCAAACAAATTATTTAAAAGTGATACACTGTGGTTTTCTGGATTTTTTTTAATCTTTTTGACTCTGTCTCTTACAGTTGAAGTGTACCTATGATAAAAATTAAAAACTTCTCCATTCTTTGTAGGTGGGAAAACTTGCAAAATCGCCACAGTGTTATTCAAATAGTTATTTTCACAACTGTATATTTAAATATATATATAGATATTATCATATAAAATCTTAAATCTAAATTTACTTTTGAATTTAAACTCAACTATGCATGTTTTTTTCTATTTTAGGATGACAATATCATGAGGTCATTGCAACTATTTGAGAATGTTATGTAACATGAAGAACAACGTTTGTCACGGAGAACAATGACAATATATTATAATTTCAACTTTTGAAACAATACAATAAACCACTAAAATGTATTGTCCTAACATTTTAAAAACATCTATCAATAATGAAGAAAATAATTTTCTATTGATCTATACTAGCAACAACTTCTCTTCCATAACATTAGACATACCTGAAAGCATGTTTATTTGAATGCATATATCTTAATTAGTTTTACTTTCAAGGTTATTTGTAGGCATTCTATTTGTAGTAAATGCAACAGCTTTTTTTTCTTATTTTTTTTTTAAATGTAAATCTCTGTGATATTAACTTCATAGATATATATGATTAAAAATAAAATTGTATATATGTTTATGGAACACACTACAGTGATATCTTGTGTCCTCTTTTATTACAAATTTGTCAAATTGAATGAATTATGATCTTTCATTCTTGCACTGCTTGTGGAGGGGTGATGTTTGTTTTTGGATGAGTGTGGGGGGGGGGGTTTCATGTTTAGTGGTTAAAGGGGGAGCCTAGGGACTAGGATCACAACTTACATGACAAATTAAACCTGAATTATAGAATAAAATGTTGTTATGCCACAACAGACACGTTATGAGTTGTTAAAATTGGATCTAGCTCTGTACATTCACAGTCTGCCTTTATGCTATTTGAATCAAAGAGTATTTCTTTCATAAAAAATGTATACAAAAGTTCTAAAAAATTAAAGTTTATACATTACACTAAAACCTATGTGTTCCTTCATTACTTGCATTTGGTTAAAAGCACCAGTATAGTAGAAAAAATTTTTCAAGATAAAAATTTGGGAGTAATAAAAAAATATATTAAATCAATTAAACACCTCAAAAACTAAACAAAACGCCAGTCCTAAATTCTTGAAAAAAAAGCATACAACCTGACAATTTTAGAAGTTTCACCTTATATTTTAAGCTATTAACTCTAAGGCTATTAGACAATAGCCTTAGAGTTAATAGCTTAAAATATGTAGGTAAAACTTCTAAAATTGTCAAGACAAAAAATTATTTTAGAAAAGAGAGTGCATGACCTATCACATTTATTTCGAAATTGCAGAAGATTCTATATGACACGCTGTATTAGTAATATATTAAGTGTGCAAAGTTTTATATGTCATGGCTTAAGCATACATAAATAGTCCAAGTGAAGTTTTGGCCATTAAATGGTCTTTCTCCTTGTTTGTATTGTATTGTGTTGACTTCCTAGTGGGTTTGTTTGTCTGCAAACAATTGTCATGTTATAAATAGTTGAGTGCTGTTATTTGCAACTTAATACATTATAGATCTTATGTTATCTTGCTGTAAATATTTATAATATGTGTAGCAATCATAGTGGGGAATCTTCCTGGGGGTGTACCTATTTTTTTATTGTTAATTTCTGTATAATTTCTCTAATAAAGATGTTCTTTTAGTTTAAATTTTTGTATGACCTATTCATTTTAAGCATAGTGAGATAATATACAATATAAAAAAATAATAATTTTGTTACAAAACTACAGTTACAGATTTTACTGCCAGCCCATATCCATACTACAGAATCTACAACAATTACATTTTTATTACGGATTTGCTAATCAGATACCCATACCCTCAGTATATCTGTCTCCTGTGTAAGGATCTTTATTGCATGAATCAATTAAGTTGTTAGCTGCAGCTATGATGAAGCTGACACCACTGCTTGATGGGCAGTTACTGGAAAAAATTATTAAAATTATGGAGCTGCTGGCAAGGAATATCAAAATGTTTTTAACTGATTAACAATCCCTTCATTAAAAAATCTATATTAGGTTAAATACAGGAAACAGTGTACAGTATGGAAAAAAGTGCTAAGTTGCTTATCTATATTAATGAATATTGACAGTTTAGTGAAATGTCATATACAGATCTGGTATTGGGCTTTTTCTTTTTGAACAAAAGAAGGACAGCAAGATATTTGATACACTGGAAGCGGGTATGTATTTAAAATGTAACAAATATTTCAAGAGCAGAAGGAAAATACCAATGTCTAGTCCAAAATTCTCACACTTTCATGGCGTTAAACACTGATACATTATAGACAACAGGTTCCTAATCCTATCCTTTTTTATATATTCTACTTATTTATATAAATTATTAGATATGGGGAGGTTTCTTCTCTGGCTCCATTGATAGTATCCATTATAATAAGAGATGGCGAATTGATTCTAACGAATGGAATCGTTTAGAATTCAGGAATAACTTCGGTTCGGCACCGAAGTCGAACTTTAGGGGTACTTCGGGTGAACGAAGGTGTCTTTTGAATGAAAATAATGGCTGTGCGAGCATCATGGCGCTACATGGGTCAAAGCACACTGGAGAGTAAGAAGTCATAGCCTGCATGACAATGTGCAAGATGAAAGCAATCAGAGACGGACGATTCTGTGACGTCACCTGGCAATCTATATAAGAAGACCGACGCTCCGCTGGGAGCTCACAACTCCTCCCTCACTGTACTAGATAGGGAAGTTGCTTCTGCGGGTGATCGGACGCTTTCCTGAAGAACTGATTTTTATACAGCGACTTTCTTGTGTGTGAGTGTCATCAGTCTTGGTCTCAGTAGACTGTTCTCTGCAATGTGCAATTTCAGATTTTGTGGGGTATTGGATCTGAAATCCATGTGCGTCCACTGCAGACTGCATATACATTCAATAACCAAGTGGGATCAAAGCCGTTCCTGTTGATTCCTGTTAAAGAAACAGCGTTTTTACAGATAAAATACCCCTTCTCATTGTTCTGGCTGCTGAATTCTATTTAGCAATTTTAATCAAGGGGTTAATTAAGCGGTGTTTTTGTGGTGTGCTGAGAAAAATAAAACCGTCTTTTCAACGCCCAAATCTATATCAATTTTTATTTGTGGAAGCCCTAATTTCACAATCAAAGGCAAATTACAACTATAATCTCTTGTGTGTGTGCGTAGAAAAACACGCAATTGTAAACACCTCGTACTAGTGTTGTGCGGCTCAATTCTTTGGCGCAAAATTTAACATCCAGCGGGTTAGCTTAAGCGTTGTTTTGCTGGGGTGCGGACAAAAAAAAAAATTTTTTATAAACGTCTTTTCACGCCAAATATATAATTTTTTCTTTATCTTGTACCTAATATCCCACAAGCAAGGCTAATTAACACTGTATTCTCTTGTTGTGGTGTGCGATAGAAAACACGCATTGTAACCCGCTACATAGTCTACTAGTAGTGCTGGCCACTTCTTTGGCGCAATTTACATCCAGGGTTAATTATGCGTTTGTTATTGCTGGTGTGCTGACAAAAATAAAACCGTACTTTTTCAACGCCAATATATATCTTATTTTTTTGGTAGCCTAATTCACAAAGCAAAGGCTAATTACAACTGTATCTCTTGTTTGTGTGGCGTAGGAAAACACTCATGTAACACGCAACACAAGCTACTATGTTTAGTGCGAGGCTCAATTCTTTGGCGCAATTTAACATCCAGGGTTAATTAAGCGTTTGTTTTGAGCTGTTGCGTGCTGAGACAAAAATAAACCGTCCTTTTTCAACCAAATATATATAGTTTTTTGTTTGTAGCCTAATTCACAAGCAAAGGCAAATTACAACTGTAGTCTCTATGTTGTAGTGGGCGTAGAAAACAACTCAATGTAACACGCTACTAGTTTTGATGCGTCTTCAAATCTTTGGCGGCAATTTAGCATCGCAGGGTTTTTAAATTAAGGCGTTGATTTTTGCGGGGTGTGCAGACAAAATAAACCGTCTTTTCAAACGCCAAATGATAATATATTTTTTTGGTACCTAGATTCACAAGGCAAGAGCAAATTACAGGACGTGAATCTACTTCTGTCTTGTGTGGCCGTAGAAAACACGCAATTGTAACAGCGCTACTAGTTTGTGCGGCTTCAATTTCTTTGCGCAATTTACATCCATGGTTTAATTAAGCGTTGTTTTTGCTGGTGTGCGACAAAAATAAACCGTCTCTTTCACGCCAAATATATATATATTTTTTGGTAGTCCTAATTCACAAAGCAAAGGCAATTAACAACTGTATCTTCTTGTTGTGTGGCGTAGAAAACCACCGCAATTGTAACACGCTACTATTTGTGCGGCTCAATTCTATGTGCGCAATTTACATCCAGGGGATAATTAAGCGTTGTTTTGCTTGGTGTCTGACAAAAATGAAACCGTCTTTTTCAACTCCCAAATGATATATATTTTTTTTTGGTAGCCTAATTCAACAAGCAAAGGCAAATTACAACTGTAACCTCTTGTTATGTGTGGCGTAGCGAAAACACGCAATTGTGTAAAACACGCTACTAGTGTTGTGGCGGCTCAATTCTTTGGCTTGCAATTACAATCCAGGGGTTAATTAAGCGTTGATTTCGCTGGTGTGCTGACCAACAAAATAAACCGTCTTTTTTCAAACGCCACAAATCTATATAATTTTTATTTTTGGGAGCTAATTCCAAGCAAAGGCTAAATTTACCAACTGTACATCTCTTGTTCTTGTGTGGCGTAGAAAACACGCAATAGTAACACGCTACTACTAGTTTGCGGGCGGCTCAATTCTTTGGCGCCAATTTCACAATCCATGGTTTAATTAAGCGTTGTTTTGCTGGTGTGCTGCGACAAAAATAAACCGTCTTTTTTCAACGCCAAATATAAAAAATTTTTTTTTTTGGTCTAGCCTAATCACAAGCAAAGGCAAATAATCAACTGTATCTTCTGTTGTGAGGCGTAGACAAAAACACGCAAGTGATAACACGCCTACTAGTTTTTCGGTCTCAATTCTTAGTGCGCAAATTTCATCCAGGTAATTATGCGTTGTTTTGCTGGGTGTCCTGACAAATAATAAACCGTTTTTCAACGCCAAATATATGATTTTTTTTTTTGGTACACCTAATACACAAGCAAAGCAAATTATGCAACTGTATCCTCTTGTTGTTGGCGTTAAACACGCAATTGGTAACACGCTACAAGTTTGTGCGGACATCAATTCTTGGCGGCAATTTACATCCAGGGGTAATTAAAGCGTTTTTGTGCTGGGTTTGCTACAAAAATAAACCGGCTTTTTCACAGCCTAATATAATACTTTTTTTTTTGGTGCCTATTCACTAAGCAAAGCAAATTACAAACTGTACTCTCTGTTGTGTTGGCGTAGAAAACACGGCAATTGATAACACGCTACTAGTTTTTGTGTCGCTCAATTCACTTTTGCGCAATTGACATACCAGGTCTCTCTCTCACAGCCGGTGTTTTGCTGGTGTGCTGACAAAAATAAACGTCCATTTTCAACGCCAAATATATATTCTTTTATTTTTATGGTAGCCTAATTCACAAGCAAAGGCAAATTACAACTTGTAATCTCTTGTTTGTGGTGGCATAAGAAAACACGTCAATTGTGAACACGCTACTAGTTTGTGCGGACCATCAATCTTCTCTTTGGCGCAATTTACATCCAGGGGTTAATTAAGCGTTGTTTTGGCTGGTGGCATGACAAAAATACACCGTCTTTTTCATCGCCAAATATATATAATTTTTTTTTGGTAGCCTAATTCACATGCAAAGGTCAAATTACAACGTGTAACTCTTTGTTGTGTGGCGTAGAAAGACATCGCATTAGTAACACGCGACTATTTGTGTGCGGACGTCAAGTTTCTTTGGCCAATTTTACATCCAGGGGTTAATTAAAGCGTTGCGTTTTGCTGGTGTGCCTGACAAAAATACAAACGTCTTTTTCAACGCCAAATATATATTTTTTTTTTTTGGTAACCTAATTCACAAGCAAAGGCAAATTACAGCAACTGTATCTCCTTGTTGTGTGGCGTAGAAAACACGTCAATTGTACACACTCTATACAGAAGCTACTAGTTTTTGCGTGGTGTGCTCAATTCTATTGCGACATTTACATCCACAGGGTTAATTAATGCGTTGTTTTTGCTGCTGTGCTGACAAAAATATAACCGTCTGTTTTCACACCGAGAACATAATATACATTTTTCTTGTAGCATAAATTTCACAAGCGAAGGTAAATTAAGCCTGTTTTGTGTAGCTTTGTTACATTTAGTACACACACACAGTGCTTGTACACGACAACATACTAAGTAAATTTTTCCTGGCCATTTGTGGAGCGCAATTTATACACCAAGGGTACTACCCCAAAGCTTGTTACTGGTTTCATTTGGAGTCAAACAGGGTGTTATTTAGCATATACAGATAGCCTCATCAAACAGTGTCGTACATTCTTAGAACATACAATCTTGTCAGACAGAGATGTGGCAGGCTCTGCAACCGCGAGTGGCAGTGGCAACAAACATTTCGAAACGGAGGCCCAGGTCGCAGCACAGCAAAGGGACGTCGCAGCAGGGACACTACGGATGATGAGCATACAACTGCCGCTGTTCATCTAGCTGGCCGGGGGAGGTGTGTGTTCAGCAACCTATCAAGGTTCTTGATTGGATTTGGACGAGTGTCACCTCTTCCTCCCAGATGACATCTTAACAACCCCAGCCAAGAGACGGTGGTAAACCTCAGACACAACACTTAGTTGGCAGTGTCCCCGGAGCGGGGGTCAAGCGGGCCCTGCACCTGTCCTCGAGCCCGCCTCTGATCCCATCCAGTCCCTCAGCCAGGGATCTAACTATGTGGTCTGGAGGCACAGCGCCACTATATAGAAGCGAGGCATGAACAATTTGAGGAGGGCAGTTCCATCAGCTATGTGGCAGCGAAGAAAATTTAGGGGCCAATATCCACAGCTTCTTGGCAGTAGGGCGCAAAGTATAGATGTAGGGAGAGTGGCATGGGAGGGTCAAGTGGTAAATGGGTCACCTCGGCTTACCAAGACCGGTATGGCGGTAGACCGTATGACGAAGAAACACAAATAGATGATGATGTAGCCGACGCGCACTGGGGAGCCGAGGTGAAGAGCAAGTGGCTTCATACATCGACAGAGAGAAGAGGGCTGTCAGCTTGCTGCGAACTGGCAATACGGCGCAACCAGCAAAGTTGGTTGTGTGGTGGCCGTGAGATCAGCAGGTGTAGACACAGTGGTAGAAGTCCGGAGAGCCAAGTCGTGGCCACTGGGTAGAAAAACCCGCTCGCAGGTTCCAAACAGTATCGGCACAGGGGCTCGACGAGGCATCGGCGCAGTAGTCACTCATGCGGAGCCGTTGGCGGTAAAATCAGACTACTCGGCGGTGTTGGGCCAGTCTCTTTGCTAAACAACCAGGAGGAGCACGAAGATATGGGTATAAGTGAATCTGGTGTGCAGAAAGATGAAGGCGTGGCCAGGGAGCGAACGTTGGCACAACGGCCCCGCCTCACACAATGCAGCGTCAGCATCCGTAGGCCTGGAGAAAACGTGTGCTCAGATGTGGTGGTCCATCCTGCCGCTGCAGCACAGCAGCGGCCAGTGGCCAACGCAGGCCATTTCAGCACAGCAAGGCTCCACCACCTCTTGCAGAAGCAGCTGTTTTCTCTTTTGACAATGCTCGATCCTCGTCCAGATCTCCTGCTTCCTCGCTACACATGGCGCCAGCATGTCGTTAGAAGAGGCGAATTGTAAAGAGACAACAGTATGCGGCTGTACAACCATCCTAGAGGTAGCAAGCAGGCTTGACTCGTGCTCCTGTCCAAGTTGTTTGAGTACTGCGCAAGTCCCGTTGTCGCCCAATCCAAATGGTGGATCTCTGCTCCATTCTATAGAACTAATGGCTATGTGCAGGATGCCGGAGATTTGTGAGACAGTTCCAAGCCGTAATTTTCTATTCACAAAAAGTCAGTAACCGGACACTTCATAAATATGTATGAGTACACAAGTGGGTCTTCCTTGTGCTTATCGTTTGTTCTCCAGATTAACACGCAGCGCGGACTCTTGACTGTAACTACGGTCAGGGCCAAGTACATGTCCTTTACGGCCCACTGGGTGAATGTTGCTCCTGCCCAGGCACGACCACAACTTGACAGGAGAACCCGCTTTCCCCCTTCCCTCCTTCCACGATGTCAAGAAACAAAACTGCTGCTCCTTGCGCACAATAGTCCAGCACTCCACCTCCTCCACCACCACCACCAATCATCAGCCTCCACAAATACTGTGCTCCATACATACCACTTGTGTATTGGCACAGCAGTGGTCACGAGCAGTTATACACTAAGCTTGCCTCTGGCGAACGAAGTCACACAGTTAGAACGCTCCGCGTCATGCAGCAAGAAATTTGATGTGTGAGCTTTCTCCGCGCCAACTTGCAAATCCGAACCATGGGACGGACAATGTAAGAACATGGTGTCCGCAGCGACGGAGGAGGATGTCCCATGGAGCGCCCTGCATGGGCGCACAGGATGTTCAAAATCTGTTTGTAAAAATGTTCCTGAATTCTTCCACCGATCTTCATAACATTCTGAAAATGGCCAGGAAAACTGTGTTCATGCACTTTTATCCATTCGTACAAGCCATGGAAACACCCTCCTCGAGTTGCCGCAGGCAGAACGGCCCTCCCCCAACAGTTCTGCTCTGAATGCATGTTTCCACCGCGCTGGAGATTCCAGCCTGCACATGTTGACCCGAATCTGTATGAACAGAGAAAGCCATTAACATTTTTGAGATGATCCAGGAGGACAGAAGATACTCCCCTGTGTAACTTGATGTCAACCCAGTGTCAGCTACATGCAGTGACACCTCGCCGTGTTTGTTGAGGCCATTCGAGAGTGCCAGACGTTAATTGTCATGCCGCCCAGGACTAGACGGGATGAATTAACGTCATTCCACTGCTTCAAGTCCTGGAACAAATGCTGAAAAATCTGTCTGCATGGGCGGACTGGAGATGGTGGCGACCTACAGTCTCGTGGCCACAGTGAGTCCGGTGGGGGACTGTGAATGTGAGGAGGAGTGAGGAGGGAGGACATGGAGCAGAAGCATTGGTCTGGTGAAAATGATGGAATTTTCTACCCAGGTGACAAAGAGGAGTAGCAGTAGCTTTGCTGAGGTGGAGGTGGATGAATAGGTGAAGACAGCAGATGACTCCAAGTTCACCGTGGCAGTAACAGTGGAAATGGAGGCAGGAGCCCCCTCGGAGTCACTTGTGCAGGATTTCCCGCACATGCTTATTTGCCCTGGACTAGTAGACAGCCGAATAGATCAGCATCCGAGCAGAGGGATTGACTTCTGTGCTCGTCCACCCTAATTGGACCCTCGCTGACCGGGACGGTCCCAAATGTGGAGCCTTTTTTTGCCCGACTATTGAGAGTGAGAGACACACTCAAATACTTAGGGAAACTCCTGCCGTAATCATGTTGCCGCTTGCGCTATTGTGCGGGCACGTCGTCCCTCCACTGACAGTCCTGACCGGGGGGGCGGGTTCCTCAGCTCTCACTTACATATCTGTGCGGAACGCGCTGCTGGGGAGAGGATGGGGTGGTAGGAATCAGTACGCACTCCCATCATCAGTAACGCTAAAAGTCTGGAGGTCACAAATGAGCAGCTTCCTTCACCCCGCTCTTATGAGGATGGCAGTCACCACAGCAGCAGCAGGCACAGCAGGCATGGAGTCCATCCCCTGAACAACAGGTTGTGGCCTACTTGTACACACTGCTGCCACTCCCAGTTAGAAGATCCGCTAGGACCTACTGGTCATCCCCAAATCTGGAAATGTTTGGGACCGCAACTTGCCGAGTCTTGCAGTGGAGAAGCTGTCCTCGCCCGTCCAGTATTGTGGCATCAGAGCCGGGTGTTCAGAGCGGCGGGTGGTGCCATCGTTAACCCCAAGGAGAACCCGCTGTCCACTAGTGAAATGTTTAACTACTGACCTATTGATCAAGAATGAATTCTAGCGTGGATCGTCCCAGATTTCCACACACCAATGCCTTAGGCGTCAGTCTGGGTTCAAACTAACCTGGCCCAGCAACTAATATCGATGTGCCGCCACCCGCACTGATGCACACATCTGCCTGATAGTTTCCACCATACTGCCTACCACAGAGTCTTTACAGGGACTGGTATTGTGCCAACACCACTACTCACACTGCTGTTCATTAGTGCCACTCTATGTGCTCCTGCTGCTCTGCTGCTGTTGCTGTTGGCCGTGACATCCACACTGTGTCATTGTGCCACTCTGGCGAGCCTGGTACTGTTTTCCACCTCCAGAATGTCATTGTGCCACTCTCTTGACCTACAATGCTGTTGCGCCTGAGTCATCACCGTCCCCTCACTCTGTCATTGTGCACTGTCCTGACCTCCATGCTTACTGCCGTGCCAGTGAACCTCCGCTCTCAGTCATTTGCCGCTCTCTGTGTCCTAATACTATTTTTTCACCTGCAGAGATGGCGTCATTGTGCCCACTCGCTCATGACCTCATGCTGTATGCTCCTATCATCAGCCAATCCACTCTCTAGTCATTGTGCACTGCGCCTGAACTCATGCTGCTGCCGCCGTGACCTCCGCTCTCGCAGTCATTTGTGCGCTCTTGTGGCTCTAATACTATTTTGCCACCAGCAGAATTCATTGTGCCACTCCTCTGACCTCATGCTGTTGCTCCTGTCACCCCATCCACTCTCTGTCATTGTGCCACAAGAGTCATGGCCTGACCTCATAGCTACTGCCGCCGGTGACCTCCGCACTCCATCAATTGATGCCGCTCTGTTGCCTAAACTATTGTTGCCAAACCCCTGCAGAATGCCCATTTGTGCCACTCTCTGACCTCGATGCTGTAGTCTCCTGTCATCACCTCCACGCTCTGTCATTGTAGCACTGCCTGGACCTCCATGCTGCAGCCGCCGTACCTTCCGCTCTCAGTCCATTGTGCCGCTCTGTGGCCTAATACTATTTTGCCACCCTTGCAGACAATAGTCATTGGTGGACCAATCTCTGCTCTCATGCTATTGCTCCCTGACATCACTCCAGTCCACTCTCTGTCATTGTGCCACAGCCTGACCATTATGCTGCTTGCCGCCGTTGACCTCCGCTCTCAGTCCATTTGTGCCGCTCTGTGGGCCTAATACTATTATATGCCACCCGCAGAAATGTCATTGTGCCACTCTCTGACCTCATCTGCTGCTGTACTCTGTCGTTGCCCTCCACAACAGTGTTCATTGTCCACTAGATCTGACCTCATGCGAGCTGCCGTGAGCTGACCTGGCCTGCCCTCCACACTGTGGCCTACTCCTGTTTTTGCACAACCGTCCATAATTTTGGTCAATGTGCCACTGTACTGACCTCATACTGCTGCCGCCGTGACCTCCAACACTGTGATCATGTGCCACTCAGGGCCTAAACTGTTATTTATGGCCACCTCCAGAATGCATTGGTGCCACTGTCTTTGACCTCATACTAGCTGCCAAAATCGGAGCCCGTGACGCTCCACACTGTGTGATTAGTGCCACCTGTGCCTAATACTGTTTTTTGTTCCGCCTCCATAATTCATGATGCCACTGTCTGACCTCATACTGCTGCCACAGCCGTGACCTCCACTTGACTGGTATCATTTGAGTTCCACGCTGTGGCTATACTGTTTTGTGGGCCGCCTCCACAATGTCCCCGATTGAGTGCCACTGTCTGACCTCATACTGCTGCCTCCTGTGACCTCACACTGTATCATTGTGCCAACTCTGTGGCCTAATACTAGTTTTGCCAGCCGTCGCATAATTCATTGTGTGCCACTGATCTGACCTCATCCTGCTTAGCCCGCCGTGAACCTCCACCACTGTAATCCTTGTGCCACTATCAGTTTGGCCTAATACTAACTGTTGTTGCCGTCCCTCCAGAATGTCATTGTGCACTGCCTAACCTCATGCTTGCTGAGAGCTGCCGAGCCGTCAGCCTCCACACTCTATCACTAATAATGTTGCCACCTTAACTCTCAGCTTGTTTTTTTTTTCCAGCTTTCGCTAGCAACACTTTAATCAGGCTACATTCCCGCTGTGAGAGTTTTTTGTCATATTTTGCCCTCTTAAGTGCCCCAGGTGAATTTTTATAGTGAAGCGATTGCTAAGAGCGGCGCAGACATGTGCCGTGTCATACTAAAAACACACATTGTATGTAAGACCAAACAAGCGCCCTCTGCATAATTTAAGCATGGCAGCGAACGTTCTAACAGACACCAGCAAGGCACTGGGCGCCACTGGAAATAGCTGTTTTAATTAACGTTATTCGTGCCGAAAGGAAAAGTTGGGGAGTGACCGAAACTATAGAAAAAATAAATAAAGAAAAAAAAGAATTTTGTCGTGAAGAAAATAAATCGGCTCGAAGTGACCGTACCGAATTTTTGAATAAATTCGGGCCCCTCCCGCGCCCCACACCCCCTACCCCCACAGCACCCGCCCCCCAATTTGGTATAACCCTCGGCCATCTCTAATTATAATACCTTTTTCAAAAAATTCCTACAAAATTCCTGCTGCAGAATCACAGTACAACCACTTCTGCAGCTTTAGAATTTACATGCAGCTAGAAGAAAGTTCAGAAATGTCCTTGCAGAGTCACTTACAGACCTTCAGATGTTTATAGTCTATGGGAGGTCTTAAATGATGAGCTTTCCAAAACTTCTGTATCCTCTCCAAACAATCCCTTTTCTTTTAAAACATTCAGACATTAAGATCATCCAAGCTGCCTTTTCAAAGTTTATATGGGGCTCAAAACATCCTAGGATCGCCCTAGCTGAAACCTCAAAGTTGAATAGCCAGAGTTTGGACAACAAAAGAAGTCACTGCACATTAAACACAAACTCTTAATCTAAAATTTAACCTTTAATCAATTCCTATAAAAAAAATACACACAGATACACATAAAACCATTTTAGGCAGCTCATCACCGCTAATAATGTACAGATAAGGACGGTAGTTGGGAGTAGCCCTAATGCAACCTATACTGTACCCTGCTCTAGACGAATGTCAGGCAGAGTAGTCGTCCTGAAAGGGTCGGCCCTACTTCTGTAGGCTCACCTTGTTCAATCCCTATACAGGTTCAAATGAGCGCCAATACTTTAACTCAATGTACATACAAGGGTATGTATCCCAGGGATACACATTAGCAAGTCAAATCTCCAAAAAAAAAGTCCTCTGTCACCAAATGCTCACGGATCACCCAAAAATATACAGCAGATCCAATGACCGCAATAAAATAGAACACACCATGCTTAAAATGGTTAAAATACCCTTAATCGATTTTCAAAATTCCTCCAATTTTTTTCCCCGACCTTTTCCCCCCTGAAAAATTGTCAGGGTTCATCATGGGAACAAAAGCCGTCACAATGGGCTGAACAGCAGCAGGTTTTGGGTGCTGCTTGATGTGCTGAAGTAGACGCAACCTCTGACAACCCCTTCCCTTTAAATAGAGGGGGTAAGAGTCTCTCCAATATCCACAGTCGCGTCCCCCGATCCTGCAATCGCATCGCAAGCTTCATGCGATCCATGGAGACTAACCCTCCTTCCGTTCATGTGCTTTCCGCCCCATTCCAACTACCGGGCGGAAATAGCGAAAGCACATCCCCCAATTCCTCCCAAAACTTCGCAGATCCCTTGAACAAAAAACCCTCCTTCCGCATGGCTTTTTGTCTCGGTCCTAATTGCTGGGCGGAACATAGCGCTTACAATGTACTGCGCCTCTGGAGGATCATACATTTTGTGACATACTCAGTTTTAAGGATGACCTATTTTAAAAATATCAAATCCCCCAGAGTAAATGAATATGTGATTCATGATATCGCCCTGACCAAAAATGCTTTAGGGGGGGTAAAAAAGGCTATTGCTGTAAGCCGACGCTACCTCTTAATGAATTAATTACTAGTATATTCTAGATCTAATTATGCAAGATCTTAAGGAACGGACTGATAGTTTTTGACATCACATATAAAAACCAGGCGCAGACATTGTAACTGGGTTTCCCCCCGGAAATTGGGACCAACAAAACTGCCATGACCGAAGGACGTTTAGTCACCAAGGTACACGAACTTGGTAGGAATATGGGAGATCGCATGCGCAAAGGTTCCCCCGGTATTTGGGGAATCGGGGGGGAACAGCGGCATTTTGGTAAAGGGGAGCGGTCTATTTTCTCCAGGGGGCTCCCTAAAAGTTTCCCCAAATGCCATTGCAGGGAAAGGGGAACCCGGGAATCTTTGGGGTTTTGGGAGGGGCCTTTTTAAACCCTCTATTTTTAAGGGTGGGGGGTTTTTTCAGTGGGTGGGCCCCCACTATCAGCACCTCAAGCGGGCCCCAAACACTGTGCTGCCCTTCAGCCCCATTGAAAAAGGCTTTTTTTTCCCCGGGAATAAACCCCTGCCCTTTTTGGGGGGGGAAACGCGTCGGGAAAATTTGGGGAAAAAATTTGAACATCGTTAAAGGGGTTGGGTAAAAAAACCAAAGGGTTTTAGGGCCACGGGGGTGTTCTATTTTTTTTGGCGGCCCATGGATCTCTTTTAATTTTTGGGTTATCCTTGGCATTTATTTGACAGGGGAAATTTTTTTTTGGGAGTTTTTGACTTGTAATGTTATCCCGGGGATACATACCCTTGTTGTACTTGGGGTTAAAGTTTTGGGCGCCCCATTTAAACCGGTATAGGGTTTTAAAACAAGGTGAGCCTACGGGAATAGGGCCGCCCTTTTCGGCAAACTACTCTGCCGGGAACATTTTTCTAGCCCGGGGGTTTACAGTTAGGGTTCATTAGGGCTACCCCCAACTACCTTCCTTATCTGTACATTTTTAAGCGGTGATCTGCTCCCAAAAAAATTTTTTTTATGGTATCTGTTGTTTTTTTTTTCTTTAAAAATTTGGGGTTTTAAATTTTTAAAATTTTTAGGATTTAAGTTTTTGTTTTTAAAATGGGCATTTTCGGTCCCCCTAGCAAAATTTAAATTTTCCCAGGGGCGGGGGGGGGATGCTTTTCCCCAGATTTTCCGGGGAAGAAAAAACAACCGGCATGCCTTTTCAGACTTTTCCCAAATAAATTGGTTTTAATAAAACCTACTTTTTTTCAAAATTTTACTAGAACCCGGATCTGGCAACCCAAGGGAATTTGTCAGCGCCCCTCCCAACCAAATTTCCCTCTCTCCCCCCGCACATAAAGGGAAATGTCCTCATAAAATTTACCATAGCAAAAGGGGAAAGGCCATTGGGGAAATTATATAACTTTCCCTTTTTCAATAAGAAAATATAGCCTATTTTGGACCCCCCAGAACCCCCCAAAGGGAATTTAATCATCCCCCTTTTTAAAAATGGGGGGAAAACCGGGGCTTAAAATTGGGGCTTCTGCATCTTTAGGGCCTAAAAGCAAAAAGACTTTTTCTTTTTCCCAAAATTTTAAGAACTTTTAAAATTTTCTTAACTCTCTTTCCCTTTAAAAAAGGGAACTCCCCCTTTGGGCCATTGTTTTTCCTTTTTTCAATGAAAATCAGTAAAATGTCCCTCTCCTAAATAATAAAAAATTGAGAGGGGGTTTGATTTTTAAAAAAATTTTTTGAAAAGGGGGGGAAAAAAGGGAGGGGCCCAAAGGGGGGATAATACCCCCAAAATAATTTTTAAAAGGATGAAAAAGGGGAGGGAAACCATTTTAAAAACCCCCAAAATACACCATTAAATCAAAATAAAATATTCCCCGCCGACCCTTTACCCCCTTTACCGAAAAATGGGCGGGGGTCCCAAATGCTATTCAGCCCAAATTAAACTATTTTTTCGGAATTGGATGTCCCGGCCATCCCACCAGTTGGGGGAAAAAATAATAACTGAAAAACCCTAAAGCCAGGTTAGGGATAAAATTTTATTTTTACCCCAAAAATTCCCCCGCCATTTTCATGATTTCCCCGAAAGGCACTAAATTCTCTTCATTTCCCTTTTATATATTTTTGTTTTAGAACCCCAAACCCCAAGGTCTTCAAATTAAAGATGTACCCAAAACCCTTCCGGGAAAACCCCTTAAAATTTCTTTTTAAATTTTAAAAATTATTTAAATGCAAATGGCCCAAATTTGAAAAAAAAAAAATGCAAAAAATACACAAACAAAAAAATTTTTTTTTCAAAAAGGAAACAGTTTCTTTTAAAAATTTGTTTAAAAAAACGAGGAAACCCAACTTAAAAAAAAAACCCTTTTTTAAAGTTTCCAAGGGTTATATCCGAAAGTTTGCACCCCTAATTAAAGGGGTAGATTTAAAAATAACATAAAGAAAGTTTGGGGGTTTTGAGATCTTGTGATTGGGGGGCTTGTTTGGGAATGCCAAAAACTAAAGAAATTCATTGCCCTAAAAAAAATCTTTTTTTTTTTTTTGGTTTTTTTTTTTCCCCAAAATGTTTTTTCGGGCTTTTAAAACGAAACAATTTAGTATTATCCTGCGGGAACATACTCTATGTGACATAAGATAATCATTTAAAATTCATTCTCTAACTTCTCACTTGGTTTTGGGGGTTAAAATTTTCTCAAAATGATAGATTTGTGAACTATTATCGATTGTTTA
The DNA here is from genome assembly GCA_025379985.1 of Phyllomedusa bahiana. Taxonomy (NCBI): domain Eukaryota; kingdom Metazoa; phylum Chordata; class Amphibia; order Anura; family Hylidae; genus Phyllomedusa; species Phyllomedusa bahiana. The sequence goes on along the minus strand of JAODAL010041720.1, from coordinate 1,168 downwards.
TGGAGTAGTTTTTGGGCATAATATAAAGTTTTTTCAAATATTTTGGTATATTAAAAACTTTGTTTTCAAAAAAAAAATAATTTTAAAAAAAAATTTGCCCCCACCCAAGGCCAAACCTTAAAGGGGTTTTTTTAGTGAAGAATTGGTGTATATTGGGAAGCTTACAAAGCTGAAACCCTACTCAAAGGTCTGGAAATGGGTTGGCCCCCAAATCTTGCCTCAAAAGCATCCACATAGGCATTTTTTTTTTGGGAAAACCCCCTTAAAATGTATTTTATGCCATAATTATTTCTTGAACTCTCAGTCATACTAACAAGATGAAGCTATATCTGAAACTATGACCTTTCTTCTTACATTTTTTCCCACAGGCTTGTGCAATGTACAAAGCATCTTGCTGATTGAGAAAATGCAGAAGTTTTTAATTCCTCCAAAAGAACCATGGGCGTTTAAAATTTATGGTTTTTTTAAATATTTCTCAGGGCAATTTTGGCAGCTTTAAATTTTAGTTTTTAAAAAAGAAAAATTTTCCTTTAACATTCTGAAAAAAAATTAGGGATAAAAATTTCTAAAATTTCCGAAAGAGGGGTTTTGCAGCACACCCAAAAGCAGGGTTGGGAAAGGTTTAAAGGGGATTGTTTTAAAGCGAGTGAACGAGTCTGCGAGTGGGGGTAAAAAAGTGTGTTTTTTTTAAAGGGTGTGGAGACTTGAGATTGAGAGACTTTTAAGTTTTTGGGGATTTTTTTAAGGGGACCAAAAATTGTTTTATTTTATAATTGTTTGTAATCTTTTTGGGTAACACCCCAGGATTTCCCATTTTTGACAACCCCTTTCCAGTGCACAACCTGTGAAATTTATGCCTTTTTTTGGGAGCAACAGTTCATGTTTTGCACACTGCACATTTTTTAAGCCCAGTACCCTGGACCCCAAAAAATGGCAAGGGGGCGGCACTGAGTTTCCTTTCCCCCAACTTGGGAAGCGATTTTGGTTTTGGCCCACGAGCATCACCGAGGGTTAGCTTGGGGGGGGTTTGGTGCATGGGGGGGCAGGAACATGAGGCGCTAGTGGGAAACATTAGAAAAAAGGGGTAAGGGAAGATTTGTTGGGAAAGGGCTGGGTCCTAAACGGGGTTACACCTTTAAAAAAATTTGGGGGGTTGGCAAAGGGAAGG
>JAODAL010041719.1:0-35595 GCA_025379985.1 Phyllomedusa bahiana | reverse complement strand
AAAAAAAAATTAAGGAGAGCTGAATGTGATTATAGTCATTGTTGACAGTGTCAGTGATTGGACATTCAGCGTCTCTCACTCTCACACCACCTCCTCCTCTCGCCTGCTCTCCTGGGACCACTAATCTTCTCTCTCTACATTGCTGGCCTGGGTCATACCACCTCTATGCTGACAGCACAGAACTCTATATCTCAGGCCCAGATATGAACTCTCTGCTCTCCCAGATACCAGACTGTCTATCGTCAATATCCTCCTTCCTCTCCTCCCGCCTCCTAAAACTAAATGCGAGAAAACCTGATTTATTATCTTTCCACCATCCCACTCTATCCCTCCACCTGATCTCTCTATCACAGTTAACGGCTCTACACTGTCATCAGTCCCGCAAGTCCACTGCTTTGGAATAACCTTTGACTCCTCTCTGGCTTTCCAGAGCCTTTACCTGTGCCTGCCACCTTCACCTGAGAAATATCTTTCGCATCCGCTCATTCCTCAACTACAAAAATGCCTTTTTCATCTCCCACCTAGACTACAGCAACATCCTTTTCTGTGGCCTCCCGTCTAGCACTCCTTTAAACCATCCTCAATTCTGCTGCCTGTGTTATTCACCTCTCTCCTCGATACTCCTCTGGCTCTCCCCTCTGCCAATCCCTTCACTGGATACCCATTGCCCAGCTAATTCATTTTAAAGAGAACCTGTCACATAGATTTTGCCCCCCTGGCTGAGGACAGAACAAGCTAGTGTCAGACCTGCTGTTTCCAGCGCTGTGTCCCTTATTCTGTAAGATGCTGTAGTTTTCGTGTATTTAATGCTCAAATCTGCAGTTTTCAGCCAGAAGAGTCATTCGAAGAGTCCTTCAGAGTGTCAGTTTTTTTCAAACCCGGCCAATCGGAGTCTAGCCCCGCCCACCTCAACTGACAAACCTATTACGTTGAATAGGTAGAAACATGTGAATAACTGTCAGTGGGTGGAGCTAACACCTGCTAATGAATAAAATTTGAGGGGTAAATGCTCTAAAACTGCTGCATCTTACAGAATAAGGGGCACAGTGTTAGGAACAGCAGGTCTGACACTAGCTGGTGCTGTCCTCAGCAAGGGGGGCATAACCTATGTGACAGGTTCTCTTTAAGTTATAAACCATGACCCACAAGGCTCTCTATAACCTTTCTCCTCTATACATCTCTGCCTTAATCTCCAGATATCTCCCCTCACGCCATCTCTGTTCCTCACAGGACCTTCTTCTCTGCTCTCCTCTCAGCAGCTCCTCACACAACTGTCTCCAAGACTTCTCTTGTGCTTCCCCCACACTCTAGAACTCACTGCCTCAACACTCTCCTCCGCTTTCACCAGCATTAAAATGAACCTGAAAACCCATCTCTTGATGGCCTATAACCTACAATAACCCTGCTGCCACTGTTCTACCCCACAAACATGTCTGTCCCTCACCTTCTGTTTCTTTCCTCCTCCGTTGTAGATTGTAAGCCCTTGCGGACAGGGTCCTCTCTTCCTCTATACCAGTTGTAAGTCATTCATCATCACCATTGTACTTGTTTGACACATGTTATGTATGTAACCCTCCCTCACATGTACAGTGCCCTGGAGTCAATGGCGCTTTAAAATAAATAATAATAATAGTAATTATAGTCATTGGTGAGGGTCTTTAGTGATTACTGTTTAAATGTCTAATGGTCGTATTACCTTTCAGCCCACTAAATAGAAATGGGTTATGTCATCTCTCTAAAAAGTTATTCAAAAATTTCTAAGTTTTACTGATCTGGGAAGATATTATTATGTACAATTTAGCTGGTTAGACTTTGCCATGTTCTCAAGACCTATATGGGAACATAGAAAGTACATTCAGGTACTGATACATAGACACTACAGTATATGTGCTGCCATATGGTGTCTCCTAGAAATCTTCTAAGTGTAGAATAAAGCCATATTGTGGCATGTGATAGGACGTGCTTTATTTTCTATATTTTATATAAACCTGTGAGCAAACAATTTATGCATGTTTTATTTAAAATTAGGGATTCATTAAGGTAGTGGAGGCCCACCAATTTCTATGGCTGCTGTATTACAGATCTACACAACATAGATCAAGTCCCCATCCCTACATCGGGTGTTTAAAATGGTTGTGTCAAACAGATCCATAATACAGCAACGAATCTGCAAGAAACAACTTGATGTTTTCATCCATTTTATTATAGGCTACTGAAGATGTTGTTATGTACTTAAGTCTAATCCACCAGGATTTCTTTTGCATTTGTTCATTGGGACAATTAAAGGAAAATAAAAGTTAAAAGGGTTGTCTGGTTTATTTTTATTATGGGTGGACTGATAAAATTAAAATAAAATACTCACCTCCCCTCTCTCCTCGGTTTCGGTGCACTGCCCTCTGCCGTCTCCACTGATTCTACTGTTTGCTTCCAGCTACTGCAATTGGCTTGAGCCACTGGTTGATTGCAGTGTTCAGGTGCCACTGAAGACATCATTCCTCACAGCCATTCACTTTTTAAAAGTGAGGTCAGGCAATGGAACGTGACGACTACAACCAGGCTTGAACCTACTGCAGCAGCTGGAAGTAAACAGAAGAACCAGAGGAGACTGTGAATGGTGGCAGGTCTGGAAGCAGCTGAGAGGGGAGGTGGAAATGTTTCGTTTTTTTTTTTTTTTTATGAATCCAACCACAGCCACTTTATATTTAATAAAATTATCCAGGCAACACATTTAATAAATGACCATTCTTGAGCTTCAAACAAATAAATCAGCTTTGCCTTATTCTAGACTAATGAAATGTTGGTAGAGTATATTTAAGAAGCTTCCATGCATGGAAATTTACCTCGGAAAATAATCTATGGCAGTGTCGGACTGTGGTGTCTGAAGCCCACCAGTGGAGGTGATTATTCAGGCCCACTAGTAGAGCTGATTAGCTGATTCTTGGGGCCCACCAGTGGAGGTGATCCTTGGGGCCCATCAGTGGAGGTGATTATTCAGGTCCACCCTACAGTTGCTGCACATGATTCTTGCACTCTATCTTTCTTTCCAAGCCTTCATCACCAGGCCTACCATAGCCAGGAGCCCACCATGTTCAGGGACCCTGGGGTTTCCCTTACTCCCCTGTGGGCCATTCCAAGCTTGATCTATGGTCTCCAGGACTGAACAGAATAAATAAGTGCATGTAGAGTAAGGTCCCTTAAATCTGGCATCAATGAGGCAAGATAGGTGCATAATAATCACATTATCTGCATTCTTGACTAAAAGGTTTGCACAAAATGTGATACTTCGACTATTTTCCGTTATTGCCTAATTGGTTCTTTCTGCTCAGTTGTTCAGTCTTGTGAAATTCCACATTATTACAATTTTACACTTCCAACAAGTGTCAGACAAGCAGATTTCCTGGAGTAAAGGTGCAGTATTAAATGAACTTCACTTTGTAATTATTTGTATTTTTTTATAGCATCTATGGATAACCATATAAAAGGTAGCATGCAAAAATGGGATTCTGCTTAGTGTCTTTATGGTCACTAAATGTGTATAGATAAATGATGGAAACATAAATCTCTATTAGGTTTCTATTTTTATGGTCTAATATACACCAAGGCTCCAAACTTCCCATTTTAGGTTTCTTCCATTGAAATTAATGGCAGTAGAAATAAAGATTTCCCTGAAGATAACACTGAATTTTGCTGAACCAGGGTAATTAAGAACAGAAATTTAGTCCTGGCCAGAAAAATGCTCCATATTAAACCAGTGAAAGAGCTCCATCTCCTTGCAGTTTATTAAGCTCATTAAATGAAGTACTTAGATTTTACTATGTTTCACAACTATGTTAAAGCATTGTAAATACTGTACAGTGAATATTCTAAATGTAATAAACTCATTGGAAAAGCCACAAACTTGCGATTATTTCTTGTTAGTTCAGTAGGACATACAGATGTAGCAGGGCTGAATATGTCATGTGTAGAACAGCTTAGTTTGTCATTTTGTGCAACTTGTTATGATATCACAATGTGTTATCTGATGTTACGCATAAAAATACAGGTAAACCTACAGAGATAGGACAGAGAACACCTTGAGCTCTGTTACATCTGTCCTTAGAATGCATAAAAAAATTTACCTGGAAACCAAGAAAATATTTTTTTTTCATTAAAATATGTGCGTGGCTGGATGGATTGCTCCATCATATAGACAATCCAGGGGCCTAGCAAAAATTATTAGTCCTGTCCAAGAGGCAGAAGGCTTGTAGCAGATGAAGCTGCACAAGAACACTGAGGGGATGTTTGACACAAAGGGCCTTGAAGTTGGGACAACCATTCACAAAGTGGCATTGGGAAAAAGTCTGGCTTACTTGCTACAAATTATAGTAATTCTTCTGCCATTTCGTTCTTTACATCATATAAGCTAGGCAACCACCTCAAACAACTTTTAGGACAGGTTAGCTGAACAGAACCCACCATGAAACACCTGCGAGAGGATTCACTACAAAGCTTGCTAAATTGGTAAACTGTGTGTATTATAGTGTTTACTGTCATGGGTCGTGCAGGAGCCGGATGCACCCGTGCTCCCACCGGTCCTCGTGTGCTGGGAGCGAGTGGCGCCGCGGTCTGCATACCGGGCAGCAGGGGCACTCGCTCCCCTGAGCGCAGCTACTTACCGCACCGCGTTCCTGCTTCCTCGCGTCCGGCGGCTGCCGGACGCGCGTGTCCCCGCCTCCTAGGGCACGCGCTCTCCGGCTCTTTAAGATTTAAAGGGCCAGCGCGTCGGTAATTGGTTGTTGCCGGCCGGTGACCCTATTTATTGGCTCCATCTCCATCATACCCTTGCTGAGTCCATAGTGCCTGTACCTATGCGAGGAAGCCTTCTAGAATTCCGGTTAGCCTTCTCCATGTACCAGTCCCTTTTGCGCACGTCCTTCGACCATGAACCTTCGCTGCCTGCCCTGACCTTCTGGCCTGTCCCCAACTACAAGTTCGGCTGCCGATTCTGTACCGCGTTGCACCTGGACTACTGCCGCAGGCAAGTCACATCAGGGGTAGATACCTTGTGGAATCCCGCCGCATCAAGTCCATCCCGCTTTGTAGCGGGCTCTGGTGAAAACTGGGACCCACTTAGATTCCGCTTCCTGGTGTGGCCCGTACCATCGCCTGCTGTGGCCCAGTGGATCCACTACTCCCAGTCGTTACATTTACTCTGGAGATTGCTCTGTTTTTAGACTTGTCTAGAAATCTGCTTAGCTTTCACATTCAGTTTTAGAGTTCTAGATGCTTCTTTTCCAGCCTAGCCTTGTTCTGTAGTCCTTCAGAACCTCAGTTTTTGTGTTTGTATAATTTTCTGCTGTACTATTGATCCCAGAGCAGCTTGGTGAATCAGAGTAAACTGTAGCTTAGGGATAGCTTTAGGGCTTGTTTCAGTAATAGAATATTAACAGATGGGTCTTGGTACCAGGATCAGATGTAACGAACAGTTTAGTGGAAGATTCAGTTACAGTTTGCGCTGAGAGTCTGTTATTATTTATTATTGTCTTGTTTCCAGATTCAACTCTTTCCACTTATACCTAACAGTAAGTCAATCTAGTACTGTGGCTTCTGTATGCAAACAAAATTTTCTTTATATGCAGTGGCCAATCATCGAATTCTGTGCATTTTGCCACATGGAAGGAATGAGCAAATAAATTTTATGGCCAAAACTTACTGGTGTACTGTAAGAGAGGCACTACAGGGAGACATGCTAAGCTATTCAAGAGTAAGGGGCCGGAGCTATGTTTTGGCACAGGGCCCTTTTCTTTTTGTGTCTACCACTGGTGAGATGTGTGAGTGAGCTGTCCTACAGATGAATGAAAGATTACGTCGCATAGATAACTTGCTTTAGTTACCGTATGTTTTGGACTATAAGACACACTTTTTTCCCCTAAATTTGGGGGGAAAACATGGTTGCGTCTTATAGTCCGAATATACTCTCAGGCTGACAGGAGACTGGCGTGCTGTGATGCTGCAGGAAGCCTGCAGTGGGATTTAAAGGGGTAAACCCCGCCGATGGCTTTCCGCTGCATTGCGGCACTTCAGTCTCCTGCCAGCCCAAGATGGTTGAGTGTGGGTGGCGGGTACAGCCGACTCCATCCCTGATCTTAACACTTCCGATGCCACAAGCTTAATAAGGAGCGGTGCTGCGTACTGCTCCTCCATCCGATCCCCCCTCCAGCAAAGTAATCAGTTGCAATGACAGCAGGAAGCCTCATGCAGGCTTCTGCAGCTGTCATGTATGTGCACCTACTACACCCTGCCTTTGGCAGGGTGTAATGGGTAATGAATGAATGAAAATCCTATATACAGCAGTACAATAGTACTGCTGTATATAGGACAAGGCATTCTGCCCCCTAGTGGTCAAGTACCCTAGGGGGACTAAGTATTAAAGTTAAAAAAAGTTTTTAAATCAGCCCTTTTGTCGTTTTACAAATAAAATAAAAAAACTCACACATATTTGGTATCACAGCATCTATAAAAGTCTAATCTACTCAAATAGAACATCATTTATCCTGTACGCTGAACATTGTAGAATAAAAAAAATTCCAAAAGCCAAAATTGTGTTTTTTGGGGGCAGTTAATATCCAGAAAAAATTGGAATAAAAGTGATCAAAAAGTCACATGTATCCCCAAAAAAACTACACTTCAGTTCACACTTTTTGCTTCAAATATTTTTTCTTCAAATTTTCCCCCTCTAAGACCTAGGTGTGTTTTATAGTCAGGTGCATCTTAAAGTCTCTATCTCAGGACACAAATTCATAGAAAAAAAGGTAGAAATAAACTTCTGCATGTGTGAGCCCTACTTGTGAGGCTTGTGTCTAGTATACAAATAATGAGAGTGTGAGAAGCATGTGTATGGGATGTATATATTTTCTATAATGGGAGAACAGAGCGACAAAGACACAAACTGAATAATACAAATCCCTATATGTTCATTATTATTTTCAGCAGTAGCAGTGTTTTATTCATGTATTTAATATTTTAGTAAAAATAAATATTTGTTTTCTTCCAAATAATAGATGTCAAATCACTGTTAAAGTTACATTCATCAGTAGAAATAAAAAAAAAAATAGATTTTCTTTATATCAAAGGTCTTTTAAAACTAAAAGAATGGCTGTCACTGTTGAGCAAAATGTAGGTTCATTTTAAGCGCACCTTAGTCAATCTCTACCACAATTTAATATATATATCCATATTTTATATATATATATCTTAATGTTGAGTGGAATGGTTACATTAAGAAGAATAATTATGATGATTGTGCAGTGATGACAGAATTATGTGAAATACTCCTGATCCTTAATCTGGCTGCTCAATCTTTTTACTCAGAGCAAACTAAAGTATTGCGGTTTACTTTACTGCAATATATTATTTACTTGTACTTGCTCCTACCCCACTAATCCACTACCTATTAATTATCTTATATTACCACAATCACTCAATTCTTTACTTCATTCATATGCCAAGCCACCACTGTATGTCATCGGTTTGACATTTCTTTCAGTCTCATCATTAGTGTTATATATAGGAGAGTTTACAACAGTCTAGGGGATCCAATTATTTGTAGTTGTTTGTAAAGTACCAAGCACATATACAACATTTACCTGATCAAGTGCCATTTTTGCTGAGGTTTTAAAACTTTACATTTTACCTAAAAAAAATGTTTTTTTTTTAAATTAAACAAAAACACATACTTAGGGTGACATGTATGAATTCTGGTGTTGATAGACCACTTCTAAATAGCTTTAAGGTAGTGTAGAACGTTCCAGAATGTATGAACCTGTTCTTCTGCAGTTCATACATACAGGCACAGTCTAGTGCTAATACAACAAGTCTGGCTCAGGCAGACCACCTTTAACCTGGTCTGGCTGTTCTAACTGTTATGTGCCTAGATATAAAGTCAAAGAATCATAAATGTGTCTACTTCTATGAATATGGTGCGACACTCCCAGAACGCCTCTAATCTTTGGAGCATTAAAAAGTGTCTTTGGCGCATTACAAAGCAACTTATCGTGCCAAAGTTTTGAGTGTGCCTGTTCATGCATTCTTTTTGCATTCTACACCAGAAAATTGGCACAGCCTTGTTCATACATGTTGCCTTAAATGTCTCAAAAATGTTTATTTTCATCATTTACGAGTTATCTAAAGTGTTATCAGTTGTGGTAATAACTGTTTGTAAACTGGAGTGTTTTAGTCTTTCATGCAACCAATGGTCTCCGAATGTTTAGCTTGTTTCTATAAGGTAGCAGACTGTGCCTAGGGCCTCTGTTTTCTGGAGTGACTCCAAGAACTGAACACCCACAAGCAACCTAACTGAGGAGCATGTAAAACTTTCATTGTATAGTGAGCTCTAGCATTAAGCATTATCCACATTTTTTTCTCTAGCATTAACCTTTTTTGCTATCACTGACCACTTGAAACTTTACTGTTACATTTTTCACTGTATTGGTATTGTATATCAGTATTATGATGTGGATGCTGGTCAGCAGTTTTTTTTTTTACATTGAAGTGTATGACACATGATACTATTTAAGAATTTTGTGGTGGTATTATTTTGTGGGCGAATTTCTCAAAAATTCGATTCGCCGATTTCCCGAATTTTCCGACAAAATTATTTTCGTCCCGAATTAATTAGTGACAAGTCGCGATAAAATACAGCTATTTCCTGGCTGCAGAGAGCCTGTAGTGTGGTACAAAATCGTAAGGCAAACTCGGAGTCGGGGACAAGCGGTAAGGTCAGGACAGGCGGCAATGATTCGTGGTCAAGGGATGGAGGCAAGAGTTGTGGTACACGGATATGACAGACGAGGCTGAAGGAAGCGCTTTCTCTCTAGGCTCTAAAGATTATCATTATTTATTTTATAGGCTTGGAGGCGGTTGTGTGAGGGGCCTTTTCCATTACAAATGCAGCTAAAGAATTTCCACAGCTTTCAAAATCTGGACACATAGATACAAGTTCAGCAAACTTTTCCTTTATCACCTGTGTTATCTGTTCATGAACAAATGAACGTTTATCAACTTGCTTTCTTAAACCACTTAAAATCTGTGTGGATGTAATTTGTTCCACCGGTAACAGGGGAGGGCCTCCAGAAGGACTTGTGTTTTTACTTTCTGTAAGTTGGACATGCGATTCACATTCTTCATACTGAAGAAGTTCATACAAAGCCAGTTTTGCAGCATTTGCTCTTGCTTCTTTTTTGTTCTTTCCCATTCCAGTTGTGTACTGAATTCCATCAACAATGGCACAGAATGCAAAATAAGCACCTAAAACATTCCCTGTAGTTATGGTCTCCTTCAGTTCAAGTTCCATACGCTGCATTTGAACAAACTGGTGTAACGCAGAAACTGGATTCAAACCAACACTTTTATACTTCATGAGTGTTTGATCATCACTGCTGTCCTCCTCAACGGTCTTGGTATGCAGAGGTTAACCGCTCACCAAAAAACCTCCATCCACTCACAATCAATACTGCAAAAGCCTCTTTGTTACCAAGTAGCTGACTGTCCTCAAAGTGTTCGACCTCGCTCAGGGGCTTGCTAGGTCCAAAACAACGGGCTTTGGCCCTTTGTAAGTTTTGCTCGTAGGCGGGGTTCACGAGCAATTTTACCACACCAAGAACTGCGCTTCTATCGGGGACTGTCCCCCTTCTCTCCTCCACGTACAATACCATGCATTGTACGCCGGAGAAGACGACATGGTAATTCAGCTTCATGTTTACGTATTAAGGGCAAATACACACAAAACGCACCCCGCAATTCTGCCAATGTAAGTCCCCTTTTCTGCTGCAGCACTAAAAAGTATCAACCTGACGAATGAGGGTATAAAAAAAATTATATTCAGAATACAATTCATCATCATCTGTAGTTTACATTTAAAGGAAAACAGGCAGGATTAGTTTAGTGACGCAAATGGGGCAATATTGTGGATATGTGTGTTTATACACATAAACACACATATATACAGTACATACACATTCACATACACATGTACACACATACACACACAAATATGTGTGAGGAGCGAGAATGGCGTCCGTCCTTATAGTGCTGTGACGTCACAGAAGCCCGCCGGTCTCTGATTGGCTTGATATCTGCACATGTCATTTAGGGTCTTCCTTTCTTCCTCCCAGAGTTCTCTTCCCCCATGTCATGTCATGTGCTTGCGGCCATTTTAGCAATACAAAACATACTTCGTTCCTGCGAGTTATCCCAAGCTTAAATTTTTTGCAGAATTGAAGTTTTCCTGAAATTCTAAATGAAGTCCACTTCGTTAGAATCGATTCACCCATCTCTAGTTATTATACTTAAATCGGCAAATGGTCCAATGGATCCATCTTCTCACTTTGGTGAATTGTTACAATATGTATACGTTTGATATTTTAAATAATTGTCTCTGAACAATTGTCTAAAAAGTTATGTTGATGGCACTCCTTTTCTTGTTGCCCAAGCCTAATTTTCTGTTAAGAAAAATGGCTATAGTATTACTTGTAGCAATGTTAGAAATAATTCAGTTGCTTCCTATTCCTATTAGATGCATCCAAATACTCAGCACACTCATCCTCACCTATCATAATAATCAAGTTGGATCTTCACATATTTGCAGTATATAAGCCCAGCCCTATTGACACCTTATCTACTTTTATTTTAAAGTTGTACATAGAACGTAGATGACAATTATTCACTATGAAAGAAACAAGATAGACCTGACGAACCTGAGAAAAAAGATCAGGAAAAAGATTTCCCTTGTGTTAATACCGCAGTATATAGATCAGAAGGTCTTGTTTAACAAGTACTCTTTACGACCTTGGCAAGTCCCCTTATCACAGTGCTCCACTGCAGCTGCTATAATTAGCTGCTTGGGAAGAAGGTCTCTCTGTTTTACTCCACAGTAAAGCCATAATTCCATACACCATTAGACACATGTAAAACAATTGATGTTTTAGCAAGAAAAGCAATTAATAGTCCATGTACTATTAAGAGATCCACATTTTATGATCACCAGTGATGTTACTTCTTGGGGATAATTTAAACCTGGTTGAAAGTAGAAGTAAAGGTCTACTGAATGTAAGGCAGTAAATTCTTTTTGATAGTGAAAAGTGTATGTCAGCAGAGAGCAATGTGGTGTAATGTAATATGTGTAATCTGATACTATGAAATGCGTCAAATATACAAATTACTACAACAGTGTAAGGGTGTGTTCACGCGGCTTATTTTGCCGCGTATCTGCACATTCATGTTGCTGCGTATTGCACTTTATATTGCGCTTTATCATGTCCTCACTCCATCTGAAACTAAACCTCACTAAGACTTAACTTATTGTCTTTCCGCCATCTACTAACCAACCTCCCCCCCCCCTGCTATTTCTGTTTCTGTATGTGGTACCACCATTTCTCCTAGGCAGCAGGCCCGCTGTCTAGGGGTTTTATTTGATTCTGATCTGACCTTCTCCCCATATATCCAATCCCTTGCCCGCTCCTGTCACCTGCACCTCAAGAATATCTCCAAAATCCGTCCATTTCTCACTGTGGAAACGACTCAAACTCTCATTACTGCTCTTATTCTTTCTCGTCTTGACTACTGCAACTCCTTGCTTATCGGTCTCCCTCTCTGCAAACTCTCCCCTCCCCAATCTGTCCAGAATGCAGCAGCCAGGCTTGTCTTTCTCTCCAGCCGCTATAACTGATGCCTCTACCCTGTGTCAGTCACTGCACTGGTTGCCCATCCAGTACAGGATACAGTATAAACTCAGCACTCTCACCCATAAAGCTCTCCACAGCGCTGCTCCTCCCTACATCTCCTCCCTAGTCTCTGTCTACCGCCCTACCCATGCTCTCCGCTCTGCTGATGATATCAGACTACATTCCTCAATCATCCGAACCTCCCATGCCCGCCTACAAGATTTCACACGTGCGGCACCAATTCTCTGGAATATGCTACCGCGGGCGATCAGGCACATTCACAACCCTCACAGTTTTAAGAAAATACATATTCTTGGTCTGGCCCACCAAGATCCCTAACTGCTATCACACACATCTGTCACTCCCTGCACTTGGGCACTCACAGGCACTTATCTGTATATAGATGTACTGTCAGGGTGGCAGGTTCATCCATTTTTCATGTAAACCAACCCCTATTTATGAAACATGGCCGGACCATTGTAAACTTGGCACTTCTTACCGTATGTTTCACCCATACAACCTAATAGATTGTAAGCTCTCACGAGCAGGGCCCTCACACCTTGTGTCTCATTTGTAAGTACTTTTAATGTGTAATGACTGTATGTTTACCCTTGAATTTGTAAAGTGCTGCGGAATATGTTGGCACTATAGAAATAAAGATTATTATTATTATATTATTATTATTATAGGCAGTAAAATGCACGCCGCAATTACAGTAATTCATAGGTCTCATAGAGAACTATGAATTACGCGTTATCCCCCCGGGCGTACCATACAATCGTATCGTACGCCCGGGTAGAAAAGTGACATGTCAATTGTTCCCGGCGCTGACAATGCATGTCAATGGTGCCGGCCGGGGGCTGCCCCTCCCCCCCCTGCTTAGGAATTACGCACTGATCAGCGCGTGCTTCCAAAACACCCCACGCTGAGTGAAAATACTCTAATTGTTTCACCAAAATACACACCCACTTTAAAGCCAAGGCTATGTCTCCATTGCAGACAAAAACGTTTGTTTCTTCAGCATTTTTCATTTTACAAAAACGCTGAAAAAACGACTGAAAGGAGGTCCCATAGACTACTATCATAGAAATGTCCTTTTGTCTCCACAGAACATTTTTTTTCTGCTTGTTTTATTTTCTGGTCGTTTTTTGAAACATGTTGCAAAAAACAACTGAGCAGGGCAGAAAATCTACTATTGGAGTCTATGTAAAGTACCAGACTTTTTTTACGTGCTTTTGTCACATTTTTTGCAGAAATGCACAGCAAAGCTAATGCTGTGCATTTCTGCAAAAAAAGGCCAAAAATGCACAAAAAAGCCGAAAAAGCACACCACAAAAAGGCACTAAAAACGCACTGAAAATGCAAAACGTGCCAAAAAAAGGATGTTGTTTTCAGCAGCTCTTGACAGGCAGTGGACAAAAAACTCAGTTTTATGAACATTTTTAAGTTTTGGTTTTCAGGTCGTTTTTTGTTCACTGCCATGTAGACATAGCCTTACATACAGTAGATAGATGATAAATATACAGAAATATTAGATTACATATAAAGTAGGTTGCAAAAGCATTTTAAACTTTTCCTCTTTTTTAAATGTTACAGACATAAACTGAAATGTATTTTATTGATGTTATGTGACAGAGCAACATTTTTTTTGTGAAGTGTAAGTACAAGGATACATGCATTTCCAAATTTTTGCACATTAAAAAACAGAAAAATGTTGTGTGCAGATTGTTTGTATTCAGTCCCCCTGAGTCAATGCTTTATATGGCCATCGTTGACTGCAATGACAGCTGAAGTTTTTTGGGAGATGTCTCTACCAGTTTTGTACATCTAGAGGCTGGAAGTTTTGCCCATTCTTCATTGCAAAATTACTCAGTCAGATTAGTCAGCAAACATTACTGAACAGCACTTGACTTTGACTGGGCCATTTAACACATGAATATGCTTTGATTTAAACCAATCCATTGCAGTTTTGGCTCTTTTTTAAGCTTGTTGTCATGCTGTAAGGTGAACCTATGCTCCACTCCAGTCTCAAGTTTTTCTAGCCTCTAACAGGTTTTTATTTTTTATTTTTCCAGTATTGCCCTGTATTTAACTCCATCCATGTTCCCATTAGCTCTGAGCAGCTGTATAATTCCTGGTGAAGAAAAGCCTCCCCACAGCATGATGCTGCCACCACCATACTTCACGTTGGGGATAGTGTGTTCAGGGTTATGTGTAGTGTTAACTTGTCTCCACACATAACATTTGGCATTTAAGCCAAAAGGTTCAATTTTGGTCTCATAAATATAGCACCTTCATCCACAATGCTTACTGTGTCACCTATATAGCTTTTGCAATGTGAAAACAAGACATCTTATACCTTACTTTAAAAAATGGCTTTTTTCTTGCCTCTCATTTGTGGACAAATAGTTCTCCTGTGGACAGATTCTCCCACCTGAGCTCTGGATCTTTGCAGTTCCTCCAATATAATCTATGCAGGTAGGTCAAGAACAGATATTAACACATAGCATATTTCATGAAAATTTTAATTCAAAAGATACATATTTAGTTACCTGAAGAAGTTACATTCTATAGATACTACTTTGGATTTGTAGTCTTCATTTTGGCTTTAATGTTCATCCCTCGACCTACACTAAATATTTACAGTTATGTTGTCATCACTCTTTGTATCGCCAGGAGTGATGAGTGATTTACTTATAGCTCGTTTTCTATTTTCATGTGTTTTTACCTGTTCAACGTCAGTAAAGTTTTGCCGTTATTATGTCATTTGGGTTTGTGCATTGTATGATATGTTTCCAGTTTCTATTTGCTGAGATATGATTTTATTTTATGGACTCCCCATATATTGTATTATGGTGCTCAATTTTATTCTTTTGCATATTCACTTGGTGAACCAAGACTGATCATCTGTGTCTGAGTCTCATGCTATTTCTCTGTGTGTTTTAGGAGTACTCGTAACAAGTGGTTTATCACAACCTTTCCCAGTAACGTCACTATGTACTCCACATCTAAGCATTGTGCCCTTGTGGCATTTCAGCACACTTTTTTGTGCCAACCAGTAATCAGATTAAAAATCCGATTTCTACTTACTCATGTGGAAGTGTGTTAAAATATAGATATGGCATTTCACAAAAGTGACTACACCCCTGACACTTTTTTTAATTTTATTATAGCATTTCATGAGACAACACTGTAGATATTAAACTTTGATACAATGTAAAGTAGTCAGTGTACAGCCTGTTTAACAAAGTAAATTTGGCGTGTCTTCAAAATAACTTAACACACATCAATGCCTAAATCACTGGCAACAAAAGTGAGTACACCCCTCAGTGAAAATAGACAAATTGTGACCAATTTGCCATTTTCTATTCCCAGTGTCATGTGACTCACTAGTATTAGAAAGTCTTAAGTGTGAATGGGGAGCAGGTGTGTTAAACTTGGTGTTATCGCTCTCACACTCTCTTATACTGGTCACTCAAAGTTCAACATGGCACCTCAAAGAACTCTCAGAGGATCTAAAAAAAAGAATTGCTGCTCTACATAAAGATGGCATAGGCTATAAGAAGACTGCCCATACCCTGAAGGCTATAAATCAGGTTAACAAGACAAATTACACTCAGAACAGGCCTCACCAAGGTTGACCAAAGAAGTTGAGTGCACTTGCTCAGCGTCATATCCAGAGATTGTCTTTTTAAACTAGATATGAGTGTGGCCAGTATTGCTGCAGAGGTTAAAGGGGTTGTATCATTTCATTAAATGGCATTCAGAATAAGGGGACAGTGAAAACAAGCAACTTTGCAATTGGATGTCATTAGCAAAGCTGTCTAGTTTTCACAGTATTCCTTATCTTCGTTTTCTGTAAACAAACTTCTCCAGTGCTGGTCAGATAGTCGGATCCCTCCTTGCATTTCTTTAGCTGAGGGCTCTATTAATTTACATTCTGTTCAGCCCCTGGACGGCTGTATTCAAGGCGCTTGCATTCCTGGCTCTCACTGAGAATTAGGGGCCGACAACAATTTCATTCTATACAGCTAGCTGCCTCATCATTGACACTGCAGCTGTCTCTAAAATCAGAAAACAGCAGAATTGTGCCACGGTGCCTTAATACTCCTGCGTGTAAGGGGTCGACAAAAATTTCACTTTATACAGCTAACTGCTCCTAATTGACACTGCAGCTACTGCTACAATCAGAAAACAGCAGAATTGTGCATCGGTGCCTTATGTAAACATGAAGGGAGACGGATCTGTGCTCTGGATGGATTCAACTGTAGCAAACTTCCAGCTGTTAGAGATCAGCGCTGAGTTCATAGAAGACTGTTTAGACTGAATGAAGGCATGTGGTATGTAAACAGCTCTTACAAAATAAGACTGCATAGGGAGAGGACAGTGAAATGGGGAGGGGGGACACACTGGAGCCAGGATGAACAGTGAAGAGGGGATGATGTCATCCCCTTCAGTTAAGAAACACCAAGCTGGGAGGGGAAGAAAGGCCCCTGGATTTCAGGAACTCAGAGCATCAAGCTTCAAGAGAAAAGCCGACTGATGAAGCGATACATCCCCTTTAAAGGGATGAAGGAGAGCCTGTCAGTGCTCATACCATATGCCACACACTGCATCAAAATGGTCTACATGGCTGTCTTCCCAGAAGGAAACATTTTCTAAAGATGATGCACAAGAAAGACTGCAAACAGTTTGCTGAACATGAGTAGACGAAGGACATAGATTACTGGAACCTTGTCTGTGGTCTGATGAAAACAATATAATTTTATTTGTCTCAGATGGTGTCAAGCGTGTGTTGCGGCAACCAGGTGAGGAGTACAAAGACAAGTGTGCCTTGCCTGCAGTCAAGCATGGTGGTAGGAGTATCATGATTTGTGGCTGCATGAGTTCTGCTGGCTGTGGGGAGCTACAGTTCATTGAGGGAGCCTGAATGCCAACATGTACTGTGACATACTGGAGAAGAGCATAATCCCCTCCCATAAAGGCTGCAGGGCAGTATTCCAACATGATAACGACCACAAATATCTCCAAGATGACCACTGCCTTACTAAAGAAAATTAGAGTAAAGGTATTGGACTGGTCAAGCATGTCTGCAGATCTAAACCCTATTAGCATCTGTGAGGCATCCTCAAATGGATGGTGGAGAAGCGCAAGGTCTGTACATCCACCAGCTCAGTGATTTTGTCATGGAGAAATGGAAGAGGATTCCAGTGGCTGCAACTTGTGAAGTTCTAGTGAATTCCATGCCTAAGAGAGTTAAGGCAGTGCTGGAAAACAATGGTGGCCACACTTAACATTGATACTTTGGGCACAATTTGTCTTTTGTTTCCAGCGAATTAGACATTGATGGCTGTGTGTTGAATTATTTTGAGGACAAAACAAATGGACACTGTTATACAAGCTGTAAACTGACTACTTTACATTGTATCAATGTGTCATATCCTCAGTGCAGTCCCATGAAAAGATATAATACAATATTTACAAAAATGTGAGGGGTGTACTCACTTTTGTGAGATACTGTGCAAAAGTTTTACGACTGTCAATTAGTTATTTTGCTGGTATTTTTATTATGAATCCAATAGGTATAGACAGTTCAACAAGTTAAACAATAGCGTATCTCTAACATATATTGTGTCTTTTAGTTTAATGCAGTTATTCATTGAAAATCTATGCTGCCGCAGAATAAAAAAGCTTTTGCCAAATTGTTTTTTATTTATTAGAGTCTAATCATTTGAAGATCACAATAAATACATCCCGCACGATATTATTATTGTCATTTCAGCTATTATCTATTATTTCTAATGTTCCATCATATTTCTTTGCACTGTAAAGTAAAGACAGATACAAAAACATAATAGCAATTACTTAGTGATGTGAGTCAACCGGCTGATAAATCATATGATACCCATAATAGTCTGAAAGCATGACAAGATCTGCTGTCATGACTACAGCTGTGATTGCAGCAATTGTAGTACCATCTTTATGACAAAAAAGGAACTTTTTATCCTCAGACTTTTTTTACTTAAAAGAAGTTTCTACAGTCTTCATTTTGATGAATACCCAATCCCCCACCTGGACAGTCGATCTTGGCTACTCATTAGCAATAAAACCACCATCTAATGTATTTCCAATTTAAAATAATTTAAAAAAAAAAACGATATGTTTACATAGTTCCTTTATCCTATGACTCCACTTCCTTGCCTCTACTATAGTCTAGGTGAGCAGACTTTGATGCATGATATCACTAGTTTTTGCCTGCCTTCCCCATAGAAAGGGCTGCACCACTTGGTTTAGATTCCAGCATATTTAAGAGAAAGGGCTCAGACATGTTTTGCCCTTATTTTCATTGGTAGTGTGTGTGGGGCAGAAGGTGTACAAACTTTCTGTAGCATCCATCCCTCTAACTATACCTGTGATCACACTTGCAGTTTTTGGTGATCTTGCAATCTTATGGATAATGAATCCGTTGACATTGCATGTGTAGCAAGGGCAACTGCTGTAGTGGAGTCACTGGGCCACTAACATTTTTGAGTAAGAGGTAAGCCAGAGAGTAAATTCTAATGGATTTTGGGTATTTTACCCTAAACACCCTTTCAAGTGTGGGATTTCCCACAGGGGAATCCTCAGGTCCCTAACCTAAGAGTAGCCTACGATAGCAGAAAATGATGCATAGATTAAGAAAAGACACTTCAATAAAAATTCAGGGTCAGGCAGCAAGCAGGAATCATAATCACATAATTGAATGGAGCAGGGCAGGGAGAGTATGATCAGAAACTGCAGTGAGACAGATGTCCGGATGGGCAACGGACAGGTAGAAATGGTGAGGTCAGTAATAGTAAAAGCATTAGCAAGCAAGCAAGAGCACTGTAGGGAAGGTCCTTAAAAAGACTGGTGCACATTGGCATTGGTTGAAGTTGGGCACATCTAAAGTGCACTGTCCCGTTAAATACCCAAATAAAAGGCCCCAAATGGGAAACAAATTTAAGGAAAAAAGAGCAGAAAAAGGGCTTTTTAAAACTCTGAATACATTTTGGGGGTGAATCGGCACAGTTTGGACAAAAATTTTAAGTAACACCCACCCGGAATGCCCTCTGAAACCAATAAAGGATGATTAAAGTAAATCGCAATAATTTTACAGTATTTAAACAATTTAGGGCGGGGAGTAGGGACTATTGACCATGATACACAAAGCTGTTGCAAAATGACCTGAACAGTACATCTATGGTAGTGTTCCCCCAAAGGGGCCCTGTTCAGTTTGGCAAAATTTGCCCCAAACTTGTGGGAAACCCTCGGGTCAAAAAACATAGTTTCAATAATGGCATGAATAAAAGGGGTTTTGGCCCTTTTTTTTTTGTTACACCCTTGGGTTGAGGCTTATTTTTCCCACTTACATTGGGCACTTTAAGAAAACATTTTATAAAAAAAACCCCTTTCCCCAAACTAAAAAAAATTTAGATCCCTGTATTTAATCTACCCCAATTTTAACAGTTTTTAAAAATCCAAAAAAATTTTTGAAATTAAAAAAAAACCCTTTAGAAAAAAACACTTTTTTTGGCATTTTTCAGTGAAAACGTGCCCAAAACAGTAAAGGGTGGATTTTTTCCCCAAAAGGCCGCGAACAAATTTTCATTTTGAAAAAACTATGACAGGAACCTGGCTCTTACATAACTTGCTTTTTGTAAACCCAACTCATTATGAAAAACCGGGTTTTCCCTGCTTATCCACAAAATCATCCCTTTTCCCTTTCAAAGTACAGTATATATTGATAACAAAACCTTTTCCTACACGGCCAATATTTCAGCTTTGGGGAAAACCCGGTTAAATTTGGGCTTAGGGACCCAAAACCCCAAAAAGGGGGGCCCCAACGTCAGGGCCCTCAAGAGTAACCTGAATAAACATAGCTTCACTGCCACTTCTAGTAGGTGGGTACAGTATTCATCTATGGTAAACAATTTGCTCAAAAATAAAGAGATCTGTGTCCCCCCATCACACCCCATTTCAGTTTTCCCCCTTTTTCCCCTGTTCTGAATTGGGTTTGTATGATCTACATGGGGGGAAAAGAAGCAAAAATTGATCAGTTTCGAAAAAAGGGTTGGGGATTATTTTAGCTTTGCTGTTATAGCAGGGTATTGCAGCATGTTAAAGCTGTCTCTAAAGTGACTTCAGCATTGTCACAGACGACTGGAAACTTTATTTAACCCCAAATTTTTATGTTTTAAAATTTTAATACTGAATTTAAAGGTTTTTGAGTTTTTGAAAAGGAAGAATTGTGTAGTAAAATTTTCAGGGGGAAAAAATATTTAAATCACCCCCCAATTTTGCCCCCTTCTCCCCTTAAAAAGATGAGAGCCTGTTAAAAAGACCATAGCGACCTCAAAAATGAGAGACAAAAAGAGAAAGAAAAATTTCCCGAAAAAACCCCATGGTCTGATTTGGGAAAAAATTTAATTTTCAAATTAAAAGGTGGAAAAAAAATTTAAATTTGGGCAATAAAAACGTTTTATCTAAATTTCTTTTTTAAATAAAACAAGATAGCAAATGAACCGGAAAACCAGCCCGGGCCGGGCCCGTTTTACGTGGCTTCACATTTTTTGTGTTTATGTTTTTAAAAATATGGAATTAATAAAAATTTCCTTTTTCCTCTATAAACCGACGAGGTGTAACCCAACTCAGTGTACCTAAGGGCCCAGGGTGTTTCCATTTTATCTGCAAACCTTTAAATTTTTCATGGGTGCCGCAGCCAGCGGGGGGCCCCACCAGAAAGGGGCGCCCAAAAGAAAGCCCGCTAAAATGGACAATTTACGGGGTAAAGGGGAGCCTATTTTTTAAATTTGGGAAAAAATCCTTTGTTGGTTTAAAGACAAAACAAAATTTTTGTAAGTCCCTTTACAGGGGTTTTTTCCCCCACTGTTTTCTTTAGGGTTTGGGCCCCTTCCCCCATGCAGATCTCCTCTAGAGCAGTGATTTTTGGGGAACAAAGGATCTTCCAAAAACCCCCCTCAAAGAATTTTTTATGGGTTAAATTTTGGACCTGGGTAGGCCCCCTTTCCCGGGCCCTTTTAAAAAGCTTCTTTTAAAGAAGCCCAATCCTTTGTTGCCCGGCGGGTGCTTTTGGGGGCATTGCATGCTGAAAGACCCACCCCAGTTCCCCTTTAAAGCCCTTGCTGATGGGAAAAATTTTAACTTTAAAATATCATGATATAGGCCCCATTTATTCTTTCAAAGTACCCCCGGGCAGTCCCTCCTGGCCCCTTTTCAGAGAAACAAGGGCCCCCAAAACAATGTTTTCCACCCCCATGCTTCACAGTAGGGATTTTATTCTCCCGGGGCAATTTTACATTCTTTCTCCCCCAAAACGATCATCCCAAATGCTCTCTAGAAAAATCAGGCGGGCCCCGGACAAAGTACTGATTAAGCAGGGGGGCACTCCCGGGACGCAGGGTCTTAAATCCCTGACAATGTAGTGTGTTACTGATGGGAAACTTTTTTTACTTTTGGGCCCAGCCTCTGCAGGTTTATTCACTTTGGCCCCCCATATGGTTTTTGGGGAAAAACCCCCGTTTTTGTATCCCTTTTTTACCCCCCAGGGTGAATCTTGGGATGGAGCTACAGATCGAGGGAGATTATCAATGGTCTTGTATGTCTTCCATTTTCTAATTATTGCTCCCACAGTTGATATCTTCACACCAAACGGCTTGCCTATTGCAGATTCAGTTTTCCCAGCCTGGTGCAGGGCTACAATTTTGGTTCTGGTGTCCTTCAACAGCTCTTTGGTCTTCACCATAGTGGAGTTTGGAGTGTAAATGTTTGAGGTTGTAGACAGGTGTCTTTTATACTGATAACAAGTTCAAACAGGTGCCATTACTACAGGTAATGAATGGAGGACAGAGAAGCCTCTTAAAAAGAAGTTACAGGTCTGTGAGAGCCAGAAATCTTGCTTGTTTGTAGGTGATCAAATACTTATTTTCCACCATAATTTGCAAATAAATTCTTTCCAAATCAGACAATGTGATTTTCGGGATTTGTTTTCTCATTTTCTCTCATAGTTGAGATCTACCGATATTATGTGGGTACTATTTGGTAGCATTATTTGAAAACTAGTTAGGTAATTTTCAGGGTATTATTTTGAACTTGTGCCATCTCCTCTTCAGTGTACAGTGGGTTTTCCTGTATTCTGTTTTGGATGGGAATTCAAGCTTCTGTAACTACCAGTAAGGGAGTTATGGGATGTCAATTTTTGGATGCTAGACATTCAATTGAAGCGGCGGGAAGAAGTGACGTGTCAATTCTTTTCCCCACCGCGTATTATACGCCGGGGAAAATAGCAGGTAATCATAGCTCTCAATGAGAGCTATGAATTTCCATATTTGCGGGGCATAGTTTGGGCACTATTACACCCCGAATTACTGCCCACAAATATGCTGTGTGAACATACCCAAACAATTACAGGAGTATGTAAGGAAAGCAATCAATGACTGCAAGTATTACAACAAAATAATGAAGACAAGAAAGGTTTTTACAAAAGAATTGTGTTTTGGAATGGCTAAGTTATTACCTTAAAAGGGTATTTCCACCATGTTGTTTTCCAGAGCCTGCTCTTCACAGCCAGCCTTAGGTTCTTTCTTCCTGGTCAAGCTATGGGTGCTTCTACAGCAGTTATTGACATCAGCTCTGCTATTCCCAACTGAGTCTGTTAGAGGGACCCTGCTATTAGGAGGGTTTAAACAGTAGGGCAGAAGGCTACAGAACTCTAGAGCATTACAGTTTGTCATTTTCACAGATAACACAGTTTGGTTTACTCAAAACACACAGCAGAGAGCTGGGGCTTTGCACGGGTCCTAAAACAGCTGGGGTGAGGGCCCTCTTTGTTACAGTTTGCTCGGTAGGGCTAGGTTCACACATACATTTTTTATGGCACATTGTGAACTGTGGCATGTACTTTTATGGAGAAAAGAAAAGTATGCTCCTGCCACTAATTTTACACATATTCCACGTAGATCATGTTTATCACCTCAGCAGTGCACTGTATGCATGAAAGTCAGTGCTGAAAAATTTGTATTTTCAAAGCCTCATTTATGTATAATAGTTTAATACCTCTAAATAACATGGTCACCAAATAATACACCTCTACATGGAGCAGATATACCACACATATTACTGTCATACCATCAATTCCAATTCCACCACTACCTAAGGCTTAATTAATACTGCCAGACCATGACCACAGGCGAGCATCTCATAGTGACTACAAGTGGTATACAGGCTCTGCAGACATATAAGTAATTATAGTGTAGTTACAGCCGGTGACTCAGAGGTGATATATTTTCTGATTGGAGTGGTTGTCATCCCCTTGCCTTTTTCCTTACGGCCTAGACGGCCATGAAGGCTTCTCCTGGCCACGACTTGTCACTGCAGAATTTACCACACACACATCTTAGATTCCTCATTTTTCAGAAGCCCCTTACCCGTTCCCCAAGTCTATACAACCTCCTCCTGGGGTGATCGGTGGACGTGCGGGGTTAAGGGATGATAGGGGGAGATGTATTTTGCATGAGGAGGGGAAGGGTACGAGCCACAACTTACAGGCAAAATTTCCTGGGGAAAAAAGAGAACCTACTCTCTGGAGGTTGTACTGCAGCTGTGAATCGTATCCCCAGGATCATATTGTGCAGCCTGAACTCCGTCCTCTGCACCCCTAGAAGAAAAGCCACAGCCATGACCTTTAGGGGGTACAGGAAATAGAGTTTAGTACTGTCATCATTTTTGTAGTGTTTATATGAAATAGGTACATATGCCCCCTCAGTCGGTAGGTAGTAATATTTGCCTCCTCAGTAGATTTTGGCGCACATTTTGCCGCATGTTTTGACTCATATTTTGGCCTGTGTTTTTGTCTCACAGTAGGACACACTTATAAAGTGTTGTGAGACAGTTTCATACATACTGACAAATGCTACACTAACCTACTGAGAAGTCTGACTTTTTAACCTGTGCCAGTCTTCATATATGTCACCCTAGGTGCTCTATACTTTGCTAATGCTGACACTATCTACAGTACCTTGTTCATTCCACCAAAATCTGCTTACACAGGTCATTTCAAACCCACAACAGGTTATCATTAAACTTTTTTGTGTGAAATCTTTGTTGTACTATTTCTTGCACGCTTATTTTATATTGCACATTTTCCCTGCCAATTATTTCTTTCTTCTTCATTTTTTAAATATTCAGTTTCATGTTCATTTATTATTTTTTACCATTTTAATGGCCATCTGTTATTTTTCCAAAGGAATTTCAGGTTATTAATGAATGTGCAGATGCCCCTTATAAATTGAGTTAAGTTCAGGATCAGCCTTTTCACCGTCATACAAAGATTATGAAATCCACGGCCAATTCAACTGGCTACCATCCAGAATATTTGGCTCATATATTTATGAACTATGTCTTTTATCATTAGAGAGACATGTAAAACACCTAATTGTAATTTCTGGCAAAAATAAGAAAAAAGAATCTAAGAATAAATAAGGACTTTACATAGCAGCATTTAATTGTGACCTGCTTTAAACTAACCAAGATTGTTGGAAAGCACAGAGTAACTGGAGAAAATGCTTGTTACTCTGCCTTATCTAATGAAATGTCTTTGGAAAAGAGCCAGTATGGAGAAACTATGGCTCGTATAATGCAGACTGGCAGCATTGTCAGCTTGGCATTACAGAAAAAAAATTAAAGCATCTACATTATGGGCCAGTGATCATTTTTACACCTTCATTGATTTAAATGGCTCTTTAGGAATGGGAAAAGATATTAAGGGCCGTGAAGGGACCTCCAATGCTCACATACTAGCAATTCTGGTGTTCAAGGATTTATGATCCTGTTAACCTCTTAGTTGCAAGGCAGTAGCTCTGATTTTTAAAGCCGTAGATGTGAGATAAAGCTTGAAAAATGTGAAATTATTTTGTTGAAAATGCATTGATAAGTAACCGAAATTCATCATCTGTGTTGGAAAATGTTCCACTCCAAGACTGTTTATTTAGATCTATAACTTGCCAGAATGGTGTTGTAGACATACTATTCCTGAATATGAGTGCATGCTACAAACCAGATAACAAGAAATTTAGGGGTGATGGTAGACTAAACATATCTGGTGCACCTTGAAGCAATGGTGGGGGTTCAGTGATATGTTTACGTTTGACAGTTTTGGGAAACAGTGATATACTAGACAGAGGATTGTTACAAATGGCAATTCCCTTGCCGTTTCTTTATTTTCCTCTTACTGACTCACATGAAAGGCAAATGTTGGGTAATCAACTCAAACAAATTTCAGAGCAGGTCTGGTGACCAGGTGATAGACTTTTGAACTGGTTAGAGAGGATTGGATAATTGCTACCTTCTCTATGAAGCTTGCAGGGTTAGTTAACCTGGTGAAGATTATAGTGCTAATTCTGAGAGATTGTTCTGTTTTGAGTAGTTGTCTATTAATCTGTTAAGTGTTTGCATTCATCTAGAGTTCTAGTTTACTTATCCAGTCTGCTCTGTGAGAGTTTATTGTAGTCCTTAGGGACACATGTATGAAAACTGTCTTGGTCTAAGACTTTTCTTGTTGCCCATAGCAACCAATCAGAGCGCCCCTTTCATTTCATGTAGTGCTCTGTAAAATGAAAGTGGAGCTCTGATTGGTTGCTATGAGCAACAAGAAAAGTCTTAGACCAAGACAGTTTTCATACATGTCCCCCTTAGTTTTTGTGTTTGTATAGTTTTGTGCTTTGCTCTGCAGAAGAAGTTTCTGGGTCCTAATGCTGCTTTCTGTGTCAAGGTAAGCTATAGCATAGTCATGTATTTAGGGTCAGTTTCAGGGATAGAACAGAGGTAGAAGGGAATTGGTGTCAAGGTCAGATGTCAGGGACTGATCTTAAATTCAGTAATCATTTATTATTGTCTTGCTTCCAGACTGAACTCACTTGTGGTGTCACCACCAACCATGTTCCTGCCATCATCTTCCTTACTGTCTATCCACTTAAACAAAAGTGACTCCTGCTAGTTTTTAGTTAGTATACACTTTTAATAATTATTGCATGTGGCTGTTGCTTGACTGCTTTATTTAGTTTTGTTTGTAGTCTTCAGTCCACCAGAGTCATTACAAAGATTTGGATCATTTCCCACTAGGGTCAGCATCAGCACTGGGCAAAAACTTATGATAACATGATGAAAATGTATTTAATGCTGTCAGAAACTTGTATTGGCATTATATAATTACACATTATTTCCCTGAATTTTAATACAGAATCATTGCTGATGGGTAGGCAGAGGTAGATGATCGCCTGGGGCGCCTACTCTGCCTGTCCCTAAGGGGCGCAGGCAGGGGCCCCGAAGCCACCGGGCTCCAGGCCGCTGCCGTGGGCCTGGAGCACCCGACTGGCCCTTCAGCTGCATGTGCGTCCGCAGGACGCACATGCAGCTGCGGGCTTCTGCGGAGCAGAGAGCGAGCACTCCCTGCTCCGCAGACAGTGTCGACCGACACAGCGAGGCCACCGGGTCCTCATAGCGCTGAGGACCCGCCGCGGCCCCGTGCAGCTCAGCTGGGCAGCGTCGCGATGAAGTGATGTCATCGCGACGCTGCCTCTCCTCAGACGCACAGACCGGCATAGGCAGTGCGCCCGAGGAGCTGCTGGAGGAGCGTCCCGGCGCTGGAGGCATGGCCTGAAGAGGAGTGCGCGGCCGGGAAGCTGGTAAGGTAAGTATTCATGTTATTATTTTTACCTGAGAGTGCCCCTATCTCTATATGCCTACCTGAGCCCCTATCTCTATATGCCTTCCTGAGCCCCTATATACACCTGCCTGAGCCCCTATATCTATATGCCTGCCTGAGCCCCTATATACACCTGCCTGAGCCCCTATATCTATATGCCTGCCTGAGCCCCTATATCTATATGCCTGCCTGAGCCCCTATATCTATATGCCTGCCTGAGCCCTATATCTATATGCCTGCCTGAGCCCCTATATCTATATGCCTGCCTGAGACCCTTTCTCTATACACCTCCCTGAGCCCCTATCTCTATATACCTGCCTGAGCCCCTATCTCTATACACCTGCCTGAGCCCCTATATACCCCTGCCTGAGCCCCTATCTCTATATGCCTCCCTGTGTGCCCCTATATACACTTGCCTGAGCCCCTATATACACCTGCCTGAGCCCTTATCTCTATATACCTGCCCGTGTGCCCCTGCATACCTGCATGAGTGCCCCTATATTTATATACCTGCCTGTCTAAGGGGACAATATATACCTGCCTGACTGAGGAGACATATATATATATATCTGCCTGCCTGCCTGGGAGGGCATGTCTGTATACCTGCCTAACTGGTGGGGACCTATATAGCTTCCTATCTGAGGGGGCATATATACCTGTCTAACTGGGGGGGACGTATGTACCTATAATTAAGGAGTTATTGGAAATGTGAGGATTCTAAGATATTTGTGTCCTAATCTGCATGGACGAGTATTGGTCGGGAGAACTCAGCATGAAAGTGTGAATCGGATGGAGAAGAAAAGGGAAGGTGAACAACGCTGATCAGAAAAGACGTCTCCTGTGAGTCACTAAATGTAACTGCAGTGTAATCACTTATATTTCTGCAGAGCATCTACATAAAACTAGTATCTACCACTTGACATATAGTGCAAACTAAATTTTCAAACTGCCGCTTACCCTTTCTCCGTGAGCGCCCAGTTCAGGCTTCCTTCTCCATTGCTATCAAGCCAACACTACTTCTTCCTCGTGGAACATACTTTCCGCCTGGAGAGCTGCCAGCCTTGCTCCAATCACCAAACATAGATCCAAAATCGGAAATTCCAGCGGGTATTGTATCCACGATCTTTTATTTGCTTATAACATTTTCCAGACAGTGTTAAAAAGCATGCAAACGCCGACGCGTTTCAGGACCCACAGGACCTTTGTTCACAGCATATAGATACCACTACAAACATTACACTTATATACAATTTAAAATTATTTACAATTGTGGAAAATTTTATTAGCAAATAAAAGATTGTGGATACAATACCCGCTGGAATTTCGGTTTTTGGATCTATGTTTAGTATCTACCACTATCTGGTCGCTGTATGGCGGTGGTATATGTCTTCAGAGCCTGTGTACAACTGATAGTCAAATGTGGGAGTTGGGTTTGGTCAGGGTCTGGCAGGATTATTTGATCCTTAAGTAGTAATAGTTTAGGGTCTTGGTTTTGTAGGAGTGTTTTTTAGTAACAATCATTCATCCGGTAGATTTTCTCCATGTTTAGGTGGAATATTTAGTGACTGTTATTACACTGTCATACGGAGGTGAGCGATTTTGAAAAAGCAAATTTGTCATCGCTGATTTTCATTGTGCACTGACTGCTGAGGAGATGGGCAGGATCTATGTAGAATATGCAGAAAATTAGTGACAGGACCTGGCGCAGGGGCGAGAGGAATTAGTGTGGGGGGTGCAATTTTTTGGGGAGCGAAGGGGGCGCCACTGGCTGTACTCGCCTAGAGCACCAAAATGCCTTTCCCCGGCCCTGCTGATGCCTATCTACACTCACCGGCCACTTTATTAGGTACACCATGCTAGTAACGGGTTGGACCCCCTTTTGCCTTCAGAACTGCCTCAATTCTTCGTGGCAATAGATTCCACAAGGTTGCAACGATGCTCAATTGGTACCAAGGGCCCAAAGAGTGCCAAGAAAATTATTCCCACACCATGACACCCACCACCCTGAGCCTAACTGTTGATACAAGGCAGGATGGATCCATGCTTTCATGTTGTTGACGCCAATTCTGACCCTACCATCCGAATGTCGCAGCAGAAATCGAGACTCATCAGACCAGGCAATGTTTTTTCCAATCTTCTACTGTCCAATTTCGATGAGCTTGGGCAAATGGAGCCTCAGTTTCCTGTTCTTAGCTGAAAGGAGTGGCCACCCGGTGTGGTCTTCTGCTGCTGTAGCCCATCTGCCTCAAAGTTCGCCGTACTGTGCGTTCAGAGATGCTCTTCTGCCTAACCGTGGTTGTAATGGGTGGCTATTTGAGTCACTGTTGCCTTTCTATCAGCTCGAACCAGTCTGCCCATTCTCCTTTGACCTCTGGCATCAACAAGGCATATTCTGCCCACAGGACTGCCGCTCACCTGGATGTTTTTTCTTTTTCGGACCATTCTCTGTAAACCCTAGAGATGGTTGTGCGTGAAAATCTCAGGAGATCAGCAGTTTCTGAAATACTCAGACCAGCCCTCGGCACCAACAACCATGCCACGTTCAAAGGCACTCAAATCAACCTTTCTCCCCATACTGATGCTCGGTTTTGAACTGCAGGAGATTGTCTTGACCATGTCTACATGCCTAAATGCACTGAGTTGCCGCCATGTGATTGGCTGATTAGAAATTAAGTGTTAACGAGCAGTTGGACAGGTGTACCTAATAAAGTGGCCGGTGAGTGTATTTGCTACTAATCTGCCAATTCGCTCTCCTCCAGAAGGAAGAAACCATTCTCATTGAAGAGATCAATTGTATAGAGACCATTTAGGCAATGCTCCATGAGGTATTTTCTACTATTTAATGACTAATATAGAAAAAAGTTAGTTTGGAAGCCAATCATTATGTGGCTGACCGAAATTAGGAAAAAGGGTTTAAACAATAAGTTTATCTCACATCTCACAATCTGTACAGACTTTACTCACTTTCATTTCAAGACAACCACAAAGCAATGTTGAAACAAACATTCTCATCTATTACTGTTTTGGTGGCCAGTGACCAGTTCCAACTTTGGTACAATGTGCTACTTTCTACGATCATTAGCATAATCAGAGCATAAACGTTAGACATTACCTGCAATTAATGTCTAATACTAAAATAACTGCAGATCAGTAAGATATTCTAGACTTTTAACTAGTGGGAACAATTTAAATGTCTGTATAGTCCATCTTTGTTTTTATGATGGAAAGCTGAAAATTTCTGGCCAAGCTTGCAGCCTCCACAATCACTTAGAAGGTTACTGCATAATGTTAAAGGCTGAACTCAACAAAAAAAAAAAGTATGCAGTAAGCTCCTAAGTGTCCTCTAATGGTGACTGAATGCAGCTATAATTTTCTCAATGTATTTCTATTTTCTAAGAAAAAGATTTCCCTAAAATGTGGACAATTGGCTTCTACCTCATGGGGGTTTTTGCCTTACTCTGTATCAACACTTTAGCAAAATAGGCTGAACTGGATGGGCGTCTGTCTTTTTTTGGCCTTACAAACTATGTAACTATGATTTTGCTATGTATTATCAAATTAATCAACATATAATCCTAGATATTAAAATGATATGGTGAAAAAATGTGGACAGTCTCCAAGAGTTTCCAGTTTTGTCAAATGACCACAAAAGCAAATACTGCAATAGTAGCTATATTTTGTTGCTTTGGTCTATGATCATGTATTATAGAGAATCCAAAAAACCTTATACATTCTGGATTAAGCATAAATTAATGATTCATATTATAATGGGTTATAAAATGCTTCTTGCGCAACATATTATGTAAACAGAACTATGTACACATTTGCTAAAATAGTAGGCATTCAATCATCTCATATCTGCAGCAAGATTGATTTTATTGTATGCATTCTGTAGAGGCTGATGGCTGAGCACCATATTCTATGACAGTTAGACAGCTTTTCTGAGCACAGTATGAGCACCTATCCAGAAGACAATAGTTTGACAGTGATATATCACTGTAATTACATTCAGGAGCGCCACTGAACAAGCCAGGCCAAACGTCTGGTGAAGCAAAAACAATTATAGGCATGCATTGTCTTGTTAGTGAACTAGAAATATGTTGGTAGAATTTTGAATTGCTTTTTTAATACCATTATCCAGCATATGGGAAGCTTCAGCAAGTCGATAGTTATTTCATAGGCTATGTAATGTATATGTATGAGGCAAAATAGTGCAAAATATAACCATTTGCCATTTTGCTAAATGCTTTATAAAAGTTCGGTAAAATTTGTGTCTGGCAAATGTTGCATCTCCTTTATGCAAAAGAAATATGAATCTGCAGCTTCATTAAAATGGCAGACAAGCTCACATAAAAATGAAATTGTAAGCTGCTGGTGCCAATTAAAAAAATAAAAAACTCTATACTCGCCTTTCTAATTACCTCCATTCCAGCACTGCTTCTCCCCAATCTTTTGTTTACTTTGTTCTTCTTTTGAAGACCTGGAGCTATCAGTTGTTGATAGCATATCCTAGTGATATGCCATCAAAGTCTATGGTGGGAACACCCCTTTAACAGAATTGGCAAATCTTATTAGTTTGATCATTTGGCAGTATTAGGCAGGACAGTGGATTGGTGGTTAGCAATGTTATCTGGCAGCACTGGGGTCCTAGATTCAAATCCATTTGTATGTTTTCAACATGTTTGCATGGGTTTCCTCTGGGATCTC
Source organism: Phyllomedusa bahiana (assembly GCA_025379985.1). NCBI lineage: Eukaryota > Metazoa > Chordata > Amphibia > Anura > Hylidae > Phyllomedusa > Phyllomedusa bahiana. The sequence goes on along the minus strand of JAODAL010041719.1, from coordinate 4,449 downwards.
CAGTTTCCCATACACTCTAGATATACAGATAGGCTATTTGTATTTAGTGCCCACACTGAGGCACTGTACTGGAATGTAGAGCATGATGTGGATGTTACAAAGCCAGGAGTGGTGTTCACCAGTTTCCGTGCACAACAGTTCCTGCTGACTTCAGTACACACATAGAAGTGATCCAATAAACAGTGAGTGAATATTAAAGTAAAGAAATAATTAATAATTAAATTCAAGTTAACTTTAAATATTCTGTCATTTATTGTAGTCATGAGGGTATGCTCACACAGCGTACTGCAGGCGTATAACAACGTATACTGTGCATGCCTCTATACACCTGCTGCTTCAGAAGTACACACTGGCAAGCGCGAACTTCTGAAGCGCTCCGACTGACAGTCACTTTCCCTGTCGCGTAAGTGCCGAGAAGAAGTGATATGTCACCTCTTTTTTCCGGTGCATATTGTGCACTGGGAAAAATAGCAGGTACTGTATTCATAGCTCTCAATGAGAATAATCAATTACTGTATTTGCAGGGCATATTCTGAGCTAGTCCCCGGAGTCGATTGCTAAGGTCTTATCAATCGACTTGAGGCCTTAACAACTGGCTTAACAACCGACTGGAGTCCGCGGAGTCGATTGCTAACTCTTATCAACTGACTTGTCTTGAGACCTTAACAACCGGCTTAACGACTGTTAGCGACTTCACACGCAGTAAATTATGTGTCCCCCAGTAAAGCTAAAAGGGTCCCCCAGTAAGTTATACATCCCCCAGTAGGTGTTTATAAACTTTATATATCTCCCAGTAGGTAGGTGTGTAGTTTTATATGTCCCCCCAGCATGTATATAGGCAGGTTATTGATCCCCCAGCAGGTATATGGGCAGGTTATGGGTCCCCTAGCAGGTATATGGGCAGGTTATGGATCCCCCAGTAGGTATATAGGCAGGTTATGGATCCCCCAGTAGGTATATAGGCAGGTTTAGGTCCCCCAGCAGGTATATAGGCAGGTTTAGGTCCCCCAGCAGGTATATAGGCAGGTTTAGGTCCCCCAGCAGGTATATGGACAGGTTATGGATCCCCCAGCAGGTATATGGACAGGTTATGGATCCCCCAGCAGGTATATTGGCAGGTTATGGATCCCCCAGCAGGTATATGGGCAGGTTATGGATCCCCCAGTAGGTATATAGGCAGGTTTAGGTCCCCCAGCAGGTATATAGATAGCTTATAGGCCCCACAGCACATGTATATATAGGTAGCTTATAGGCCTCACAGCACATATGTAGGTAGATTATAGCCATAGTTGCCAACTTTTGAAAATGTAAAAGCAGGAATTTTAAAAAGGGCGGCCGCTACCGCACCGCGGGAAAATTTGCAGAGGGCACGCAAATCTTTTGTGTGCCACGCCCCTTCAAAAAGCCACACCCACTCCGCCTAACTACATAATGGCTTTGGAAGAAAGCCAGGTAGATGCCCTTATTGCCAGGTAGTAGCCCCCCATAACCAGGTAGTGCCCCTTACAGGCAGGTAGATGCCCCTTTGTAGCACGGTAGATGCCCCCTCTGTAGCTAGGTAGATGCCCCCCTTTGATAGCCAGGTAGTTGCCCCCTTTGTAGCCGGTAGGCCCCTAATATGGTAGTTGCCCCCTTTAATAGTCAGGTAGTTGCCTTTAGTAGTCAGGTAGGTAGTGCCCCCTTTTAGTAGTCAAGTAGGTAGTGCCCCCATTAGTAGCCAGCCAGGTAGGTAGTGCCCCCTTTAGTAGCCAGCCAGGTATTGCCCCCTTTAGTAGCCAGCCAGTTGTTGGCCCCACCATTGTATGCCCCCGTAGCCACCAGGTTTAAATTTGCCCCTAATTGTAGCCAGCCAGGTAGGTTTGCCCCCCATTGTAGACAGCCAGGTATTGCCCCCATTGTAGCCAGCCAGGTATTGCCCCCATTGTAGCCAGCCAGGTAGTTGCCCCCATTGTAGCCAGCCAGGTAGATGTCCCCCCCCCCCCATTGTAGCCAGGCAGAGCCCCATGTTTGTTAATAAAAATAAAAATAATAAATTCCACTTACCTGACCTGGCTCCTGCAACTCCGGCCAGGCTCCTGCCCGATCTCCTCAGCAACGCAGGGGAATGAGGGGCAGCCGCGCGTCATTTCCCCTGCGCCGCTGACCTGTATGCATGGCGCGCAGGCGGCTGCTGTACATACAGGGGGAGGAGGGGGGGCGCTCCCTCCTCCTCCATTTCCCCCACAGTGAGACCCGCGGGCGGGTGAGCGGACCTGCGCCCGCTTCAGCCGCCCGTGGGAACGGAACGGCGGCGCCGGGAGCCACAAAGGCACCCCCCGCCGCCTTTGGCCATTGAGGAGAAATGCCAACTCCCCCGGGAGGGCGGGGGACCCCAAATAGCGGGACCCCCCCCCGCCAAAAACGGGAGAGTTGGCATGTATGATTATAGCTCCTCCCTGCACGTATATAAGTAGATAATAGCCCCCCCCCTGCACATATAACAGTAGATAATAGCTCCCTCCCTGCACATATAACAGTAGATAATAGAAACCCTCCCTGCACATATGACAGTAGATAATAGCCCCCTCCCTTGACAACATATGAGCAAATAAGATAATAGCCCCCCCTCACCCTTTTCCACAATAATGGACCCCCGTAAATAATATAGCATCCCTCCCCTGCAAAACATATTGACATATGAGTAGATAATAGCTCCCCTCCCTGCCACAATAAAAGCACAATAAATAATATGCTCCCCTCCCTGCACATATAACAATAGATATATAGCCCCCCTCCCTGCACATATGACAGTAGATAATAGCCCCCCTCCCTGCAAATATAACAGTAGATAATAGCCCCTCCCTGCACAACGATAACATTTTAGAATAATTTGCCCCCCCCCTACCCTGCACATATAACAGTAGATAATAGCATCCCTCCCTGCACATATAACAGTAGATAATAGCCCCCTCCCTTCACATATAACAGTAGATAATAGCCCCCCTCCCTGCACAAAAAATATAGGGACATAGAATAATAATACCCCCCTCCCTGCACATATAACAAATAGATAATAGCCGCCCTCCCTGCACATATAACAATAGATAATAGCCCCCTCCCGGCACATATGAGACTAAAAGTAGATAATAGCCCACCCCCCTAACTTTCCCCCCCGCACATATAAAAAGTAGATAATATCAACCCATCCCCTGCACATATAACAGTAGATAATAGCACCCCTCCCTGCACATATAACAGTAGATAATAGGCCCCCCTCCCTGCACATATAACAGTAGATAATAGCCCCCCTCCCTGCACATATAACAGTAGATAATAGCACCCCTCCCTGCACATATGACAGTAGATAATAGCCCCCCTCCCTGCACATACAACAGTAGATAATAGCCCCTCCCTGCACATACAACAGTAGATAATCGCTGCTCCCGGTCTTTTCTTCAGCGGCGTGACGTCACCAGGCCGCGCGGGCAGCGTGATGACGCGCACACCTCCCGTGCACTCCGGCGCGCACAGAGCCGCATACTGCCTGCGGCCACAGAGGACTCCGCGGAGCTCTCTGCTCCGCCAAAGCATCTAACTGGATGTGCGTCCGGCGGACACACATACAGTTAGTCCCGTCACCGCTGCCGTCGCCAAGGTCCTAAGCCGATAGCTTAGCAACTGGTAACGGCTTAAGACCCTAACGATCGGCGGCGGCGGATAGCGGCGGCGCCGGGGACTATTCTGAACGTATTGCAGTGCAATTACAGTACAGACCAAAGGTTTGGACACACCTTCTCATTCCAAGAGTTTTCTGTATTTTCATGACTATAAAAATTGTAGATTCACACTAAAGGCATCAAAACTATGAATGAACACTAGTGTTGAGCGATTGCGGTGGCTATCGAGATCGATCGATAGTTGATTGTCGGCCGCTATCGATAAGGTTTTTCGATAGTGAGTGTCGATTATGAGCGATGACCATTAAAGTCTATGGGAGAGCAACAACACCTTCATTATTACACCCAAAAGGCTGGAGAAGCGGAAATTAACATCCACAACAGTCAAATGGATACGTGCTACATCTTAGGCAACACACTTAGGTTATAAAAGTCACAGAAAAAAAGTCACAGACCATTCACTATCCCTGTCTTGTACCACAGCCTGACCCTTAAACCTGCATCACCCACAAATTGAAAAGTGCCAGAAGGCAGTATGATTTGAACCATCATCTTACTTGAACTGGACATTGAATATCCCTGTCCTGGGCCACAGCATGAGCCCCAAACCTGCATGACCCCCTAATTTAAAAAGTGCCGGAAAAAGGAGTCTTTCAACCACCATTTTAGTTTCACTGGACATTGACTATACCTGTCCTGGGCCACAGCATGACCCAGGGCCGGGGTTACAGTGGGCGGTGAGAGCCCCGGCGGCGTCCGTCTCTATTAACACGCAGGGTTTAAAAAGCCCAGA